>ML822370.1:63882-93418 GCA_009831015.1 Picea engelmannii
ATATATATATATATATATATATATATATATATATATATATATATATATTTATATATATTACATATAAATATGTATATTATATTCATGTATAAGTTATATAATAATAAATAATATATTAAATATTGTAATAAATATATACCATATATATTATAATTTTATATGTTATATATTTATTACCATATTTAATATATTATTTACGATTATATAAGTATACATTAATATAATATATTATATTAATCCCATACTTGTTACATCGAAAAATGAAGAGTGTCATGTAAGAGAAAAAAAAATTGGTATCATTTTGTACTTTCAAAAGTTTTTAGATTTTTGGTTTTATATTATTCGTGCTTTAATCTATTTATCATAGTCTTTTCTCAGCATGTGAAGTTTATCTACCATAATCTTCTTTGCCCAACGATTTGACTGGAAAAGTCTACAAAGGTATACATACCCCACCTCCCTCTGGATTTGAACCTGTGACCTCTTAAGAGGAAACACATGTTCTTAACCATTAGGCCCACTCAGGGTGTATTAGTTTTGTTCCCATTGCTTCTTAGTTAACAATAATTACAATGCTTTCATATGGTGGTTCTCACAAAAGGGCCATGTATTCAATATTAAGATTTTTTTTAAATTATGCACGTGAATTCACACTACCATTCATTCCACCCACACTAGTTGTCTTCGACTTCAAAATATACATCACATGGTTCAACGCATCATCAACCAATCAACGTTGTTGCTTCGGTTTTGGACGTGAGAAAAGGTCAAATGTGTGTTATGTAAGAGAAAAAGGACATGTCGTGCGTGTAGACGAGCAAGAGTGAGAAGAGCGGATAGTGGTATTCCAAAGGTGGAACGAGGAGAAATCCTTAGCAATTGTAACCTAACGTAAAAATATGCAACAATTTTACCGGTTGTTCTATTACACAGACTATCACATATGGTGATTTACCTTAATGTATACATAAGCCTTCGATTGTGAAGGAGAAGGAGGAGGGGAGAATTCCTTATAGAAGCTTTTACCTACTCCTTTAAATAAGTCATCTTCTCATATTCTATTATATCAAGAGGCAAATATTAATAAGACAAAGGCTGACATGAGAAATTGAGAGCACAATAGAACCCTTTGTCTCCACAGATTGGGACTCAAATTGATACATCTGGGTATTCAAATTATATTGTACACTAAGCACTGCAATAGGTGATAACCACAGATTACACTATAATAGGTAAAAACATTTGTTACACAAATTCCATGGTAGTCCATCTCACGCCTTCAAATTCCAGAGGTCTCCTACAATTGCATGAAATTCGAGCAATGGCACCTGGCACTTCCCTGGGATTGGGGAATTTCAATGCTATGACAAGTTCAATCTCCTTTAGTTTTCCTTAACAGTGGGAATTTCAAATCTATGATACAAATAGCACATTCCAATATTTTTATTTATGACCTCCTTAAAACTGTAACCACCTAAATGTTTGAAATCCATTTTTTGTACAGTACATAAAGGTGTCCTTAGGAGCCTGTGCAGAGGTCGTTGGGAAGGGTGACTAGGGGCAAGACTACCCTCGTGATTCAAGGAATTATAATCAGTTTCCAGAAGAAGTTGGCTTCTTTATGAGGGAAGGAACGTGGGACACCGAATATGGAAGATTCTTCCTCAATTGGTATTTGAGGATGCTACTTGCTCATGGTGAAAAAGTTCTAAATGTTGCAGAGGGAATTTTCAGGGGCAATGGTGCAAAATTATCTGGAAAAGTTGCATGGATCCACTGCAACTATGGCTCAAAATCTCACGCTGCAGAGCTGACTACAGGGTACTATAACACTAGACAAAGTGATGGGTATCTTCCCATTGCTTGTCTGTTTAAGAAACAGAGAGTTGTTCTCAACTTCACCTGCTTTGAGATGAAAGATCAGGAGCATCCACAACATGCATGGTGTAGTCCAGAGGGGCTTTTGAGGCAGGTTACATAGGCTACCAGGAAAACATGTGTGGCCCTTGGTGGAGAGAATGCATTGTAGAGGTTCGATGGAAGTGTGTATGCCCAAATCGTACACAATTCAAACCTCAAGATGCATGGTACTAAAAATAACAAGTCCCATATGTGTGCTTTCACGTATCTGAGGATGAACAAACAAATTTTTTAGAGCGAGAATTGGCATCGCTTCATGTGGTTTGTAAGGAAACAAAGGGAAGACAGGATGAAGAAGAAGCTTGGAAGAAGGATAAGACACGTGGAAAGAAATGATTAGTTGAGCTAATGGTAACATATGTCAAGCTCTGATACGCTTTGGACCGACGACATACCTTAGGAGGAACCTCCCTTATAAACACCTTCGGTGTAATTATGTCAAAGAAAATCCAAAAGCTACATCCTCAAATCAGATAATTGTTCATATTATTCATCATCTATTTCATTAGTCTCTTAAGTTGTGGGAATATCCAAAATTTGCATCCATTTACCTCTAATTTTGTATGGAATAACAACCGTTTTTTTTTCCTAAAACATTTGTGTGATAAAACAATTGACTAGAGTGACTTGGCCAAATATATAGCTCATTTATGCTCGATAAAAAATAAAAATAAAATGAGTCAATTGAAAGGAGATGTGTATCTTCATCTATCCTATTATAGGATCTATTAAAGGTTTCAAACCACATTTATTTAAATAGTATTAGCATAAAGTGCACACTATTTTCTATCTCAATAATTTATTGTATAGTTTCCACATGCTCTAATTTAGTATCAATAACATTCTTATCTAAAGCAAGTGTGCAACTAATTTTTTGGAATGTCCCCATAACTCCATAATCATGTGTATTTAGCTTCTCATTCATATTATCCACCAAAAAAGGATGTTCATGTGCATACATTGAAAGGTACAAGTGTATATTTTAGAAAAAGTTAGAAGGATTTCAAACACATGGTATCTAAATGAAGACATGATTACAAATAAACAAATAATATATATGTATGCAACTAGTATATATCATGACAAAGCTTAACAACCTAAAATGTTTTTCACCTAACAAGCTTGAGTGTTAGACAACGGGAATGGTTATAAATTCTCATGAAAATTTGAATTCAAAGGAAAAGAAAAATACGATTGTAATACACTTAGTCAAAGAATCAATGAAATGTATGTAATTGCAATAAAAAAAATCCAAAATTTATTTGTAGTTGATTGAAACTCTTGTATGAG
This sequence comes from Picea engelmannii, assembly GCA_009831015.1. Taxonomy (NCBI): domain Eukaryota; kingdom Viridiplantae; phylum Streptophyta; class Pinopsida; order Pinales; family Pinaceae; genus Picea; species Picea engelmannii. The sequence goes on from ML822370.1 coordinate 67,093, forward strand.
ATAAACATTACCTATAGGAGATGGAAGGATTGTAGAAATAAAATTAGAGTGAAGGCATGGAGATATTATCTAGTAGAGGAGAATGGCATTCTCATGTACAACTTGAATGTGTGTTCTAGACTCCTCAATTAAGGAATGAAAACCTAGACAAGATGAATAACATGACATAATCCAACCAGTCAGACTACTAGATACTAGTTTCCTTCATGATAAAATGATAGTAACTATTGTCTGGGATGATAATGTGTGTTGTTGAATAGATCCTTAGAGGTATACCATGTTATAAATATAATGCAAGACACTACAACAAGGTTTCATTTTTTCAATCTTGTTGTCAACAACTATTCTTTATTCCCTTATTTAGGTCAAAATTTTATCATGTTTTCAATAAATTTAATGTATGACTAGAATTTCATAGGGATTATCAATTGTTATTACACTTGTCAAAAATATAGTTGAAAATAGGTCATAATATAAGTCAAACTAGATGTTAAAAATGTGGAAAAAAAATGGTCAAAAACTAGTTTATGAATAAAAATAAACTTATAAAATAAGTGTATTTCATAAATAAAAAATAAAATACTCTTCATTTCTAATTTCTATTGAATATAATGGTGAATAAATAGAGAAAAAAAAACATTTTGAAGAGTATTAGTGTCCCACCACTCAAAGGGAGTGAAGAGAAAAAGGGATTATTTACAAGAGAGGAGAGGATATCAACATTTTTACCTTATTTGTGATTTAAAAATTCACGCTTTCAAAAATAATTACATTTTAATTATATTCATATCTCTTTAACTCTTTAGATAATAGGTAAATATAATCTCTAATATACTAGCCCCATGTAGATTCATACAAGAAATAAAGAATGACTAATATTTTGTGATAACTTTAACTAATTTATTTGGGAATTGGAGAATATCTTAGGAATGTCTCAAGATTAGGATGATGTGTAGAGAATAGTTGGTGGTTTACATCTAGGAGGTATCAATGCAACCAATATTACATAAGGGGTAACTATTTTTTGTCATTTCTTCACATATTCAAAATGGTGAAATTATGGTGCTTGTACGTAGAGATAGTTCTTCCTAAAAAACCAAGTAAATCTATAATTTCGTTCATCTTGTATGACTATGGAGATCAAGAGATTCAAAGAACAATGATTCTCTTGAACAAGAATGAGACCACAAACACGAAAAATATTATCATGCACTCATAGAATGCCTTTGTGTGGTAAAGACACATAGGTTTAATGAAATTGCAATGTTTACATTCTCTAAAATAGTTCGTAAACAAATGTTGGTTGAATATAAATTCAAGGAAAAAAAAATTATACCATTTCATTTAATGGCAAGGGAGATTTCCAAGAACTTATCTATTTTTCATATACATCATAATGGCAGAGAAGGATATCATGTTGAGAACCAAAAATTGTGTTCTTTTTTAATGTTTAAATTTTCCAATGAAAATGGTGTTTACTAAATTGTATGATTGATTTTAGTTCTAGTTGTATCCTAGTCTTATCGATTCCTCTTTTCAATTGGCATTGTTGATTTTTGTTTATTGCTATCTACCTCAGACACTTTGTCTCCTTACGATTATGTCTTTAAATGAATTCAAAGGCAATTTTTCATAGGCTGGGTCTTTTTCCCTTGCAACCTTATCTTATGATGGTTGTTAGGGGAGCTATCTCTAGTGGACTCTAATCCACCCCTAGAATTATTTCTTTTTTAGATCCAAGATTCACCCCCTTACACATTTTTCTACCAAATTTCTCTTCGCTATTAGTGTTCAATGTATAGGTCTTAGCTTAGATCAATATTTTACAGTTTGCATCTTTCTTTAATAGGAGCCACTTTTTCACTCCCACGTTGTATTGAAATTATTGTTATATTGAGTGGTCCCCTTGACCTACTTTTGTGGTCACTTATTGGGCATTAAAAAATATCATATATTACCTTATATTCATAGCCTTTTTTTTTTCTTTTTTTCTTTTTGTATAAAATTCATGTACTCTCGTAATTATATTTTAATAGAATTATGAAGCATTTCATTAAAAATTAAAATGTGTACTTCTTATATATTTGAAAAATATATTTTCTTTCATATACAATAATGCACTCCACCGTGGAAAATCAAACACAAGGTTTTTGTAATTCACAAATATTTTCTCAAAGTAAATTCCTTACATCTTCAAATCATTGAAGTATTCAATATCTTCATCATCTATTTCATTAATGTTTGAAGTTGCAAGAATATCAGTGTTCATGAACATTCATTTACATCTAGATATGTGTGGAATAACAAACCATATTTTCTCCTCTAAAACATCTATGTGATAGAGCACTTTACTATAGTGACTTGCCACATATATGGCTCATTTATACTTGATACAAATTTATTTGAGTCAATTGAAAGGAGACATGTATATTCATCTATCCTTGCATAGGATATATTGAAGGTTTCAAACCACTTGCATTTGAATAATATTAGCATAAATGATTCACTATTCTTTATCTCAATAATTTCTTTTCTAGTTCCCACATGTTCCAATTCACTATCAATAACATTCTTATCTAAAGAACATATACAACTAATTTGTTGGAGTGCCACCATAACTCCATAATCTTGTGTACGCCACTTCTCATCCATGTTATCCACCCAACAATAATGGCCATATGCATAAATTGAAGAGTACTAGTGTATGTGTTAGATAATCTAAAAGTATTTCAAACACATGTTATGTAAGTGAGAGAATGATTATAAATAATAATAATAAATGTATGAAATCAATATATATCATGATAAAGCGATTTTTTTAATAATTCAAACATGAATATGAACATTATTTGTTGTGATTTCATGTAGTTATATGTAATTATAATTATTTATTTATTTGGTCAAGGACAATAAATAGCATGTATACTTTCCTATAAGCACATCTTATAGTGATACTTAATGCATTTGCAAATCTTTTCAACTCTATGATGGTTGTTGTATTGTATTTATGTTATATGTGTTATTTTACACATCTATTAGTGCAATGATTTGGCTAACGTGCATGTAGGCCACATGGTAATACTTTCCCTTGATTAATGTCTTTTAAACTCTTAATTTGTTCCTCTCTTTCTTTTTGCGTTATTTTTCATAGGATTCCACCCAATATCTTGTTGTGTTTGAATTATATAACATGCTTTTATATATTTCTTATATCTCATTGAAATTTTTGCATGACCAAATTAAATAATTATAATCAGATGATGTCATGAAGTATTAAGATAAATGTACTCATTTGATAAACTATTTTGATGGTCATGATTAATTGTAGTAATTTGTTTGTAAGTAGAAAACTTGCACAATCATCTATGATTACCTATTAAGGTGTGATAATCTCATTACTTCTCTTTTGTCTTCTTCTTTGCCATTAACTTTCCATAAAAATGGTGCATTAACATGAAGTGAGTTTATATGTTCACATCACTTCTCTTTTGTCTTTTTCTTTGCCATTTACCCTCCATAGAAATGGTGCATTAACATGAAGTGAGTTTATATGCTCACTTGCAAATTATAAAGACACTAAAACAATGTATCCCTCTACCATGAAACCTTCTAGTCATGCTCATTTCCTTACAAAGGTTTTTAGTTCCTTAATATACCTTTTTATGGAAAAGGTCCATGTAGTACTCATAACACTAGATAATTCAATGTCATCCACTAAATGCACTAAAAGGTGTACTCAAATATCCATGAAACTTGATGATAGTTCCTTCTCCAAGGTACAAACAATTTATGCAATCTCTTATTGTCATCAAGGAATATAATAAACAACAAAATCCCCTAAACCAATCCACTTATATTCAAATTAATATGAAACACAACATAATTATATTATTTTCAACCAAACAACCTTTTCATGGTTGCTCATATGTATTTACCTTTTCATGGTTGCTCATATGTATTTATGGAAGTTTTCATTGCAATGACCTCATAAATATATAGGATAAACATGATACATAAAAAACTATCATCGATTAAAACACTATAATTTATAACAATGTTTTAATCATACATATATTTATGTGTGTGTACACTTATAAATTAGGTGAATTTTTTTATAATAATGAGGTAGAATAGCATACCTTAAATAGGTTATGATGGTCATGGGACTTGAGAGCACTGACATGTCCATCAATAATAAAGGTTTTATTTAATGAAGAAATGTATCCTATTGGAATACTTATAGTAGATGACATCTTTTACAATTTGTATCACATTTTTAGTCCATAGTTGTCTTGTTACTTCCAGAATATGTTGAGCACACTTTCCTTAAACATACTTTGGCCCTGCATTCTCCTTTACATGTGAATCCTTCAAGTTAATCCTAATTGATAGATTATTATCCATTTCTTTAAAGGAAGCATGTTTCCAAAAAGAGGTAGATACATATTTAAAAATGTGTATTGACCTAACAAATGTGTTATCTTCAAGTCCTTCCAATAGGGAAATTCATAAAATTTAGATAATGAATTCATTCCATTACGACTTTCTCTTAGTGATAAACATACATTATATAAATTTCATGAATATATTGATGTCTTTCTCATAGGAGGTGGTTGATTATCCTCACCATTTACAAAATCGCTCTTTGTCGATTTAAAAAAATAATGATTTAAAAGAAGAAAGTTGTCATTTCTTTTGTATACTATTTTTTTCAAATATTTTAAATTCCTCGCCTACAATTGGTCACCACAATGTGGATGCATGATAGCCCCTTTTCTCAATCCTTGCACATAAAATTATGCAAATTTATTATTAATATTTTTACATGTTACTACTCATCCCACCCTCGAACCCATAGAAAATAATGATATTATTGGTACTTTTCCATATCTAACAAACAATTGAAATATTAAGAGCACCAATCAACAATAAAATCACAAAGAAAAAGCATGTCACAAGTGAGATTCGAACCTAAGTGGGGAGGATAACATCTTCTTATCTCAACCACATGAGCTAGACCCAATTAATGTGAAAAAGTATTCATATTAGAGTAATTAGTCATTAATCATGTAAGGAATAATATTATCCATTTAGAAAATAATAATGCATATATAGTACAACATTTAATACTTATATATATATATATATACATACATTTAATATTTATAGTGTCTATAGCTTCAACCCTTTTAGGATCAATTGTAATTCCGTCCCAAGATACAATGTGGCCCAAGAGTTTACCTTCTATCATTTCAAAGTGAGATTTCTTGGGATTTAAAGACAAACCAAACTTGTGTCATTTCTCGAACGTCTCCTTGAGGTGTATCAGATGATCTTCATCAGATCTGGAAAAAATGGTTAGATCATCAAGATAAATAACAACGAATTTATCTCTTTCGCCAACAAAGGAAATGTCCATAGCTCACTGGAAAGTAGCACCTGCGTTCATCAAACCAAATGGAATTTTGTCATACATAAATTTACCCCATGGGGTGGTGAACGCTGTTTTTTCTTTGTCATCTTCGTTAACAACAATCTGGTTGTAGCCTAAAAAATCATCGATCATTGACATTCTATTTGCTTCAACCACTTTTTCTAAAACATGATCCATTTTGGGTAGCGGATAGTTGCCTTTAAGGGATGATTTATTTAAATTTCTAAAATCTACACACAGTCTGATTTCTCCTCTCTTTTTCCTAACCGGGACCAGGTTAGCTACCCACTCAGAGTACCTAAGTGGTGCAATTATTTTAGCATCGAGGATACTTTTTACTTCTTTTTCAACCACGGGCAATCATATGGGATTGATTTGTATGAGCTTCTGTCTGAAAGGTTTAACACCTGGCTTTAAAGGAATCTTGTGTTCGATCACAGTGGTGTCGTAAGTTCTCATCTCATCATAAGACCAAGAAAAAACGTATTAATATTGCTTGAGTAAATTTTCATACTTACCTTTCATCTCAGGGGGAAGATATTTTGATATTTTTACTATTCTAGGATTTTCTTTGGTGCCTATGTCGCAATCTTCGACTTCTTCTGGCTTAGGTTGCAACGTAGATTTTAATGGTATGTCATTGTGGTCAAATAATATTTATAGAGGGATTAGACCTTTAGGGATTTGATTGTTTTTTAGTACTAACATGCAATGATTCGCGATCTTTTCTTGGAATTCTTGAGGGTCCTCCCCTTCTTGCATAATCCATGCATGGTCGTTCTGGTTTTCCTGGCCAATGTGCATTTCAGCAAAGTCTTCCACCATTTCAAGGAATTTCTTGATCTGTTCATCATCTCCGAACACATGTCAGTGTTGTATATTGTTCGGTATGGAGGGTTTGTGCCTCATCTCTATGTGATACTTTAGTTTGAAAGTTTTAGGAGTACGAATGTTCAGGCTACTTTGGCTAAAGAATCAACCTGTAGATTTTATGTACGGGGAATGTAATGAACCTTAACCGATGAGAAGAAATTTTCCATCAAATCCCGGGCACAATTCCTATAAGATCTTAATCTCGGGTGTTTGTCCTAGTACTGTTGATTTACTTGCTTCACAATTAATTTTGCGTCTCCATAGACTTCCAAGTTTTTTATGTTCATCTTCCTAGCCACTTCTAATCCCAAGACCAGGGCTTCATACTCACACACATTATTCATGTAATCTATGTCCCATTGTAGTCTATAAGAGAAAGGAATAATAAAATCATATCCAGGTGCTACAAAAAGTACCCCTGTGCCTGCTCCTTCACATGACAAAGCACCATCGAAATACATTTTCCAAATTCCAGTACTATATACAGTTTCATTTATTTTTTATGTTTTATTTCTCTGTACAATTTTCTTCTGTACATTCCTCCACATCATCATCAATTGACAAAATAAAATTTCCTAGATCCTGATCAACGACATAAACAAGGTAATTACTAGGATTATGTGGATCACTTACTGTATATGCCAGTCGTGTTTCCCTGTATAATCGGGTGAATTGTCCACCGAAAATGGGAATTGTGGCATAGGTCATGTCCAGCTAAAGGGAACCTCCAAGCTTAGCACCCCAAGACTTGGATAATAACAAACCATACTTCGAATGTATATCATCAATAACTACATCCATTAGAACACTTTTTACTGGGATTTGTGCAAGATTTACCACTAAGTCTTTGATCATGCCCATGCATTTAACCTTTCTCGAATCGAATGAATACAGGTTTCTGTATGGCCTGGTAATTTCGAGACCAAGTCTATCCATAATTGCTTTGGGCATCACATTTTGTGATGCTCCAGAATCCAGCATGCAATTATGTAGTAGACGATCATGCACATTTAGTGTAATGTAGAAAGGACCAACGTTATCTATGGCACCTTCGAAATGAAGACCAAAAATTATATTAGGCTTATCATCTTCCAAATTTATAACATCATCCTGACATTCCACATCTGAAAAATTTATTATTTTGGTGATTTTCTTTCGGTAAAGAGGGTTCTTTGCCAGTTCAACTAGAGGTATCGGTATCTTGATTTTGTTAATCTCATTTTCTAGGCTGAAACCTCCTATATTCTTATCGGTCTCTTTGATTGGGACCTCAGTCTCCTTCTTTTCTGATTTATTGGTTTGCATTGTTTTATTTTCAACTATTTTTTTTTGTTGTTGTCTTTGTTTCAGCTATCTTAGTTTCGGTTGTCTTAGTTTTCCTTGTTTGGATCTCAGCTCCTTTTGTTTTGGTGTTTTGTATTTCAATCTCTTTTTGAGTTGGCTCATATACTTCACCTCTCGGCAGGATTTTCTTTGGTTGGGTAGTTGCTACACTTTTAGTTTTAGACCTTAGATTATACTTATGTTGGATCTCGATCATTATAGTATCGTCGATCTCCTGGAAAGCAGAATCCTCTATATTATTTATGTTGCCATCCTCATTAGACCAGTGTTCCATATTTAAATACCTCTCATAATCTTGTCTAGTCAAATGAGGTTGTTGGCAATCATCACCAAGATTATTCATATCATTTTCTAAATCCTCGAATTCTTGCATGTCATTTCCTCCTATAAAATTTTCGTTTTTTAAAGGGATCTGAACTTTTTGGTCTTTATTTTTAATCTGTCTTTGTTGGATTTGAGGATTAGGGTTCCTCCTAAATTCTCTCCTAATGAACTGATCTGCTTTAGATTGATCTAGTTCCATCTTTGAAATTTTATTTGATAGTTCCTTGATTATCTTTGCCATGTCATCCATTTTATCGTCTGTAGACCTCCCAGATCTAGAGGGTCCTGCTTGTTCTCTAAATTGTTTAGTCTCTTTGTTTCCCGTTTCCACTTTTGTTTTTAATTTTCCAAAAGCCATCATATTTTATTCAATCTCTACGGCATCATCTTGCATTCGGGTAAGTTCAGCAGCTCTTCTATATCTCAATAATAGTGTGAAATTGGGTTCAAAAGCCCCTGCAAAGGTTACCTTTGTTGCAGGTTGGGAAGGTTTAACTTCAACTGGGATCTTGTTATATAATTTATTAAATCTTTGAATAAATTCAAGAACAGTTTCTGAATTTGTCTTCCTTAAATCTCCAAACTCGGTTAAGTAATATAAGTGATCTTCTCTTTCACCCCATTATTTGAGAAAAGCATTTTCTAACCCATCATAGGATCCTATCGAACCTGTGGGCAAACCTCGAAACTAGGTTATCACCTATCCTTCGAAATTTTAAACAAACAACCATGAATAAACGTCCTCGTGCTCAAGACCGAGAATATCTGTGAATTGATCAAAGAAATTTATATGTTCAGCTACAGTTAGGTCTCCTTCCCTCGTAAAATTAGGTAGGTTTTTCATGTAGTTTTCAAGTAAATCATGAAGGGGCACTGGGAGAACCAAAGGAGTGTACCTAGCAGCTACTTTGGTGAAAATTCCTGGGAGTGGGGATGGCCTTTGACTGCCCCCTCCTCCTCCTCCGGCAGCATCCATATATGTTCTAGGGGAGAGAACTAGTAAGTTATAAAGAGGGTTCTCAAAGACGTAAAGCGATCCTTTATCTTCTTCGGGATGAAGCAAGAAAGGCTCTAAGAAACGTTTGTCAGGGGACGAAAAAACTGAAAAAGGGGGGAACGAGAGACGGGGACTCGGTTCCTCTGACACTCAAGATATGTAAACAGGAGAACCTGCAGGAGTTGAATCTAAGTGTATGATATATTCTTCGAGAATTTGTGAGGCTGGGAACTTTAGCTCAAGAACTGATGGGATATCAATTGAGGCGGGTTTTACTATAGGTTTCTTAACTTCACTGACATTGGAGGTGGTGGAATAAGCTTCAGTCTTAATTTCAGGTAAAACTAAATCGGGGTCTACAGTTTCAGCTTCAACTGTGTTAGCTGATGTCTCTCTGAAAAGGATTTGGATGGGAATTTCATGTGGATTTAATTATTCAAGTGGAATATTAGCCTTAGACTGTGTGGATTTAGGTTGGTAAACCGTAGAAGCTTGCCTAAGGAATCCTCTTGGTTTTAGTATTTTTTCAAGGTCGGAAATAGGCGTGGTATGCTTACCATCTAGGTTTTTTCTGGTGTTCCTTCAACCGGATGCCAGCTTATTTAAATGTGGAGTCACCAAGTGAATAATAAAAATTTAGCCTTTATAATGTGTTTCAATCTTTGTTCACTATCAAAGAGAGAAATTTACAAATGTCTTTCTCCCAGGGAAAAATAACTTCATTTCTCCGTCCCCAGTAGCGGCGCCAAAAATATGTTGTTCCTGAGTTTATACTAAGGCTTCAAGTATAATGTCATACATCAAGAAATGAGGAAAGGTTTCAATGTTTGCTTCTTACCACGAAATTATAAGAGAAAAGTTCCTTAAAATTGAATTAATATTTTCATAGCTCAGAGGTTGTTTTTCGCATCTGAGTTAAATTTGAAATATTGAATGAGTTGAAAGAAAACATAAAGTTGCTGACCAAAGAAAGGCATCAATTACTGAGGAATCTTACTTTGTAGTAGAAGAAGAAAGTGAAATGATGTAACCTTCAATGAAGTATAAAATATAGCATCTAAGCAACACATAGGTCTTGTATTTGCTAATAGTAAATACAGAGGAAAATATGTTTGTTATCAGACTAGTAAGTGAAATATAACCACAGTAGATGTTTTACTAAATTATGATTCAAACATTCATTAAAGAAATGTATATGAAAGTACGTTGTAATATGGAAGGATAGAAGAGCGCATAACTCAGAAAAGACGAAATGTAGAATCTATGGTCTGCATTTGTATTAATTCTCAATAAAGAGAGTTTTCTCCTTTACAATCGGCAAAAAGCAGCCCCTTGATCCCTCCTCAAAATGTATATTTATATAATATTTAATCATTTAAAATTCTATCAATCTAAAAGTTTCGGTTACAAATGAGAAGATGAAACGTTTCACTTCATTATCCCTTGTCTTCTCTCATGCTGGCAGGGTGTTTCCCTTTCTTTGTCTCCTAACTCCAAAATAAGGTATTATGAGAAACTGTGTTACTGGCCTCCAGAAGTGTTTCCTTTCCCATGTTCAACACAATTGATACAACTTTCTACTAACTGACTTATCAACTTGGAAGGTTATGTTTGGTCATTTGCCTCAAAAATATAACGCGTATTTTCCATCTATGGCAATCTTTCTCCTATTTTCCCATCTACTATAATGATAGACTATAGTTGTAGGTTTGGTTTTATCAACCATCTATCTATTTGAACAATGTCGACCTGTCTTATCTGAGATATTTCAACTTGGTCTCTCTCCACATTTTCCTTAATATCTAGCAGATGTTTGGCTATGTTAATTTTACCCAATGTCCCAGAGCTACTTTCCTTATCAAGATCTAACAATGTTTTATTCAACATGCCAAGTGTTTCTTCACATGAATGTCTCACTTCTTTAGCCATTTTTATGTTTTCTGCTATATTATGCTCCCATGCCTTTAGCAGGATGTTACCCCTGGTTTGCTCTGAAATCGATAATTTGGAAGTGATGACTGTTTCCTCTTTTTGTTGATGATATAATATCCTCCTGGAAGACACCTCGAGCTGCCTTAGCTCCTCTTTCTCTTAAGGTGATATTGTTTAACTCTTGATCTATCATCTGAAAATGATCCTGGATGATTTCTACTTTAGACAATAGACCCTGTTGAGTTGCTTCTATATTCTATCGTATTTCCTTGGCTTGAGTCTAGAATACCATTATATCTATGACTTGGATTTCAGTAGAATTTAATTTTGATTGCAGTTGCTTTATTAACTCCTTTTGTTGATTGACCTGTGTTTGGCTTATTTGAGTCGACTAGTGTATTTGCTCAAGATTGGATTTGAGTTGTTCGATTTCCTATTGGTCAGCTGCTCTGGCTTGTTCAAGGTCTTTGTATGCCTCATTCCTGGCATTTGTCTCTACAACTGCTATCTAAGTCTGTAATTTGATAATTAACAGATATTTTTGTTTCAACCGTTCCTTCAAGGTCCCCACTAAAAATTGGTTGGTTGTTGCATAAACCCCCAATGTTCCTTCTACCTCTTCGGAAAATTCTACCTCTTTTAAGGCTTCTCCATCAGTTAACACTCTGTATCTTTTGGCTGCTACACCCACCCTTTGGTGCATTTCTCGTTCACCACGGCTTTCCTTTTCTTGCTAAAAATGAAATCTCTAGGAGGCAACTCCTCTACAGAGATAGGTGTTAGATCTTCTTTGAATATTGCTCTGGCATCAGGGTTCCCCTTGGCAGATTGTAAGGGTGTGACGAATGGAATGGGACTGTCGATTTATGTGGATGTTTGTTTTATGGTAGCATCTGTGACCGGTTCTTTTGATGTAAACAAGGGTGTGTCTCCTACCCCTTTTGAGGGTATCTCTGTTTGATCCTTGACCTATTTACCCAGTGTATCTGTCTCTGGGGGTTTTTCTTCTTGGCTTGGGATCTCGGATTCCTCTTTGTTCCCCTGAGTTTCTTGTTTACCATGGCTTGTGTTCGTTGAACCTTTGGCTTTTGTTTGTTGTATACCTGGGGGTGTTGAGACTTTTCCCTATAAAAATTTAGGGAGGGCACTTCTCCGGTATTCCTGAAATTTGTAAAATTCAATCATCCCTTCGGGTGGTAGAGCTCGGACCCGACTTAATACCTCTAAGTAGGATCTCACTCCTTAGAAAATATTTTCATGAGGGGAATCTTCGTGCTCGTATCTTTTTAGACCACAACTTGCCATGTGGTTACGCACGACCTTATGAGGGTAGTGCTTCTTGAATTCAATGTCTACTAGTTTCATTTCTTCTAAGGTTGTGGCCTCCACTTTGGAATGGCCGAAATCTAATAAAGAAAAAGTACCAATGTGTAGGGGGGAATATGGCCATACCTTTTTCTGAACTCCTTTGGGTTCTTTGTTGATCCCATTGAGTATTGTTTTCCTGGAAACCTCGCGACATACTAGCATGTCTGGTATGAAATAGCGGCAGGGCATATGGGGGAACAAAGCAGCCAAAAACCCTAATATAAGAGAATTGTTCTTCTATGTACTAGTCTGCCACACTACCTAAGTTGGCCACAATTTTATCTGAAATCCTAGGAGGTGGGTGTTTGAAGATAACAACATGCATTGGTACCATTACCCAATTGAAAATCGCATAGATGAAGTCTTTCGCTTTATATTCCCAGAGTTTTGAGTGGTACACGTGAATAGGCTCTGTGTTATTTGGATTCCAGCTCCAACTCATTAATGGAAAAGGTGTCATGAAGAAAATGGCATCCATAATGTAAGAAGACATGAAAAATGAAGTTGCTTTCCTGCTCTCCTTTTGTGCCTGATATTCTATAATTTGACTGGACAGACTGTCTGACAACAATTTGGCCTAGTCGAAACAGTATCTCTCTGCTAGTGTGTGGATAAGTGGTACCCATGGGAGAAAGAAATGTGCAGTATTCTCTTTCCCATACAGTCTGCACACCATCATCGCTATGTACATGAACTGTGGTTGTAACGGTGAGATTATGTATATACCATTAGAACCAACCCTGAACTTTTCAGGGCATGAGCACCAATCCTTAATTAGGTTGGATAAGCTTTTTCCAAATTGTTCACATTCTTTCTTTTTGAAACCCTCTAAGAATTCATTATTGTAAGTAAAGTTTGGTGTGGGTGACAGTTTGTACATCGTATGTAGATGCTCCGGTCGAAATGTCCCAACATCCACCTTCTGAGAATTGAATATTATCCTAGTCAAAATATCTACGTGATCCAGTGCCCACCTGATCATATCATAATAGGGAAAGAATCACGGCCTTGTCGCTACTTTGTGCATCTCCGACTGAGACACAACCTTGTATTTAATATACAAGTCATCTTTCTCGTTATCGCTCAAATCGTATGGGCAGTTCACCAACTCGTATTGCAATGTGTTGAAAACATGTGTCCATGTTTTGACTGTGTAAATGTTTCTGGGTGAGGTATCAAAAAGAATATCTGAGTTCTGGCCTACACTTTCACCAGCTATTTTGGGCGCTTTCCATGGAGCCATGATATACAGAATCTTGAAATTATATTTCCTGTCACAGAGGATGAAAACACAAACAATGGTTATCTTGCTAAGCTGACTCTCTGAAAACTAGAATGAAATTTAACTAATGACATAAATCCTTTCACATTGAGCATTCTAGTCTGCGTTGGTCCTTGCTGACATGGCGTTTAATTCTTTTAATATAAAGATGTGGAGATAAGGCAAGATCTTATTTTCAATCATTTCTTTATTATGCTCATAAATGCCATAAATGCTTGATATTTCGTGACTTGGGAGAATCGTAGAAATATTTGTTTTTTGCCCGTAAGTTTTATAGGGTAAAAGGTTGCTTAAGATATTAATTAATCCATCTCAAACTTTTGATTAATCGTGATTAGTTTTAATCTTTTTTCGGAATTCATGGTTTCGGGTGATTTTACTCTTAGTCTCGAGCTATGAACCCCCAATCTATGAAATTGTGATTTGATTAATTAACTTTAATCAAGCTTAATTTTTTAATTAATTGCGATTAGTTTGGAAATTTTGCGACCTCAAGTATCAGTATTATAAGTCGTTGTTCAAGGCAAAAATGTTGAATCGCGATGTCACGATAACAATTAATTATCGTTAATTATCGTTAGTCGTATAATTAATCTAGCTTACCTGAAGTCACTTTTCATAACTTCACATCTCGGGACATTCGAAGATTGCTCAAGGAGTGACTCCCAACTTGCGAAGGCGTGATTATTAAATTAGCGATAATCTCTTTTTAATGCTTCGATGATCATGATTAATCTTAACCCAATTTCTCTATTTCGCATGTCAGGGTATTGAGAGCTTCAACACGTTGAACTGTAAGATCTGCGAAACCCTGAAATCCGATGTTTGAGGTTTATCGTTAGCGTTTTGTTGTTAAAAAGGTAGGTGACTTCCAATCCCTTTATATCTGGAGTATATGAAAAATACATGTGTTCCAACAATCATCAATTGAAAGAAAGAGACCCAAGCTAAAAGATATTTGAAACTTCTTAATGAGGCTCTTCAAATATTTTAAAGTGGGTCTTCATGCTAGTCGACGTGGGGGGTGTTGAGGCCTCAACAAATGGTGACATACTAGGTAAAACCATGAATCTTAAAAATGTATTGTCAAACCATGGACGAGACATAAAGAACTTAACCACATCCAAGTAAATATTTTTTTACCCTAACAATGGGTTCCTATGAAATTTCTACCTGGTGATGAAATCTCAAATTCATTAAATTCCCAAACTACAATGAATTATCAATTGAATCAAAAAGTGGAAATGATGAAGTTTATTATCTTAAAGTGCAATCTGATGTTTTGGGATAAAGTTATGATCATAGAGATTATTTAAAATTGGTATTTAAAATTTCTCCAAGTAAGATTTTCATGTTCTCGTGGTGTTTCTCCACTTCTCATGAGCATCCAAAATATTTCATATTTACCTATCAACAATTTGATACTTGCACTTGTTTCTATGATAAGTGATGTTTTTTCTTATAAAACACTTAATGTTTAATGTTTTATTTTACTTTTGCAATAACAATTTTTTTATGATTGCTAAGTGAAACATGTTCATTTGTTAGCTATACAAATGATAGGTCTACTATATACCTTATGAACTTAAACAAGGTATGTAACCTACTAGTGCATTTAGTTAAAAATTATATGAGATCTAACTCTATTATGGTGTCTATCCATTAACCAAAAATCCAATTCTACTTATAATGAAAAGAAATTGATTAAAACTAGAGGAACGCAAGAAATTCAACCAAGACAATGTTGAATAATAAAGCATGCTCTAATAAACAACCATATGTTATGTGGCATGAAATATTATGGTACATGCAACATAACAATCAATTATCATCCATAAACAAAATGCATATAACTGTCTGTAGCAAATCAAATAAAACATGCAAGCAATGATCTGCAGCAATCTATAAATTACTTAATTGATTGTAATAGCATTGAAAGAAAATAAATAATAAATAGAAATTAAATAACCAATCACATTCCTCTCCAAATTGGGTCCTTACCCTATGAGATATGTGTTGGTAAATATTCAAAGCTTAAAACTCACTCACAGCAGTATAATTTCACAAGCTCGTGATTGAGAAATTAAAAGAAAGTGTATTGTAATCAATTAGATAAGAAAGATAAAATGTTTGAACAGGTCTGATCTATGTATTTCTCTATCTTTCTGTCTCTACGAGAATAGGTGAATCACTTCCTTATATAAGTGTGGCTAGCCTTAACTAATTCACACATGAATTAACAACAATGTGCTTGAGAATCGGAGATTCTGAAGTCTTTCTAAAACGAAGTCTAGAAATTAGTAAAATAACAATAGCAATTGAAATATTCGAGCTAATTGCCTGTGGAATGTCTAAGTGTCTATTAGCATGTGATCATCAGAATGGAGTAACCCAAAGAAGATAGCATGGATTTGGTTTGAAGTATCTTAACAACATTCAACTACCCATTTTCCAAATGGAATATTCTTGTGGCTTGTCATCACATCATCGAGTTGTTTTTTAATGATCATCCCAGATTTGTGGAGATAGATGTGCAGCAACCTAAGCTCGTGCTTTGGAAACTGCAGCAATGGAATAATTTTCTCAGATTTATAGAAAGGAAATGTTGGAGTCAACTCGGATGACCTACAACAACTGATACATGACATTTATGAGACATGGATCTGTAGCAATGAATAAGATATATCGGATATGTAGAATTTGATTCGGTAACAAGTTGGAATATTTGTAGCATACACTCAGTGACCTTTTTTAATAGAAAACCTCATCCTTGCAAGTTAGATACGAAATGTACAAATTCCTCCTAAGATACCAACAGAATCCAATAAAAATGCATATTATGAGGAAAAAGAGTACCCTTGCAATAATATGGAAGCAAGGGTAAGGATATACCAAAAATGAAGGTAAGTGGTGTCAAAATGGAATGTATGGATGAGGAAAAAGGGTAAAACATGAAAAATAAGGAGCCCATCATATCCCCTCAACTAAAGGTGTTTTGTACCACTATGCAACTAGTATGCTCAATTTGAATCAAGATTTGTAGTGGTTGATTGAATATTTCTCAAACTATAAGAGGGATGCCCAAGTTCTCCTCTTATATAATAGACATAGTTTTTCTGAATGTTGAATGAGCTAATACAACTGGTTTTCTTCCTATTGTTCCCATGTGTAATTGCATATATACACTGGTGTAGTACACCATATCAGGGGACAATGAAAACAGAGCCCCATCTATTTTTCACCACTTTTCTTCATGCATTTTATATATTTATCCGCTCGGTCTTCTGCTTCAAGGAAATTAGGGTATCCAAGAGGCTCCCTATACTTCAATGTATTGCTCAAGTGTTTCCATCACCTCTTGCATTTTTTTAAGGCTTCCATCTTCGTACAATTGATTTTCATCTTGCAATAATAAATGACCTCTTGTTGAGTCTGGAGAATGTAACCACTCTTTTCGAGAGTTTTAATCAATTACCAATGTATGCCAAAAACAATCATAGTTCAATCATTTTCTCCTCGAACCCGGAGATTAAGGTCTCATGCATTTTTCTCTACAATATTCTATGCATAGCCCCATTGGAATTGGTTACTTACATAATTTGTAAAATATATTAATTGAACATCACCCACAAATGGGTTAGGATTCCATTTTCTATCATGAAAAAAGAAAATCTCGTGCCAGTACAGTTCATAGAGAAAGTTCTTATATTTTATGTTGTTCAAGGAATAAGCTTCCAAAAATGATGCAGGAGTTTAAAAATCATGTAGTCTTCCTTCAGCTAAAGCTTGAAGTATAAACCAAGTGTATTTCTCTTGCAAAAATGTAACATCTAGTTCCACTGATCACATTTTAACATTGACTTATCCTTTGAGGACACTTGCGAGCAACGGATTCGATATAAAACTCGGTACATTATGATTTTCAGTTTGATTTATATGCTTATTCTTTTATTATGAGGTATATTATGATGATCATTGAGATTTATATGTTGTTTCTAGATGTATGTATTGACAGGTATTATGATGAGGGTTCCTGAGCGTGCAAGAAACGTGACAGGTTGAGGATGTGGATGGAATCAACAGACGTCCTTAGACTCTGGATTAAGTCGGGGAGTGGACTTGTATTTTTGTTTGAGTATTTGATTTATACGCATATATCATTGATGATGAATTATATATGGATTATTGACATTTTTTTTTCAGTGGATGTAGGCTTGGTGACGCTTGCTAATTCGACTCACATATGGAGTAAAGGGGTCTTACACAAAAACCAGACAGATGAGGGAGAGGTGTGTCAATGTCCCCATCACAACCTACTAGCACTCTCATCGTGACCTGAACAAAAGGTTAACGATTACCTCATTCTAATATGGGCCACAATGTCATGAGGGAAGACTGAGACAGTCACTCACGAATAACTCTAAGGGGCGTGTAATAAGGCGGAGTCCTTATTCCTTAGAAAATCTCTTAGCCTCTCACAAGGTCGACCAGTGGAGTGTTAACTCCAAGTGCGTGATAAACTTCAAAACTAGTCAATGGTGAGTGTCACCCTTAGAGCATGGAAGTGCATCTTGAAGGGAATGTTGTGTAAACAAAATTGAGAGTCAATAAAAATCCAGAAGGCCTAGGAAATAAAATAAATGCTTAGACTATGTTAAAAAAGAGCATGCATTTTATTATTAAATTATAAACTAGAAAACTAACAAGGAGTCTAAGTCTAAGATGTTTGACTAAATAAAACATTTAAAATGGAATAAGGGAAGTTAGACTTAATAAATTAGTTGGGTATGTGCACATGTGTGCATGAAAATAGTAAAAATGAAATTTTTAATTAAAAATAAACCATTTCTTTAGAGAATGAGTTGTTAACCTAGAGTAGTATCCTAAGATAATTAAACCACTAAATCCTAACTAAAATAAAACTCCTAATCAAACTCAAACTGAAATTTAGTTAGGGGACATAATAAAACAGGGATTGGGGAACTAAGAGACAACTAGGAGAAAAATAGGAAAAAATTGGGGAGTATGAGGGAAAATGATTAATTAAATAAAATAAAAAAGAGATTTAACATGTGTAACTTGGGGAGAGTGTGACATGTGTTTTGGGTGAATAATACTTAATTTAATTATTTAAAATTGTTTAATTGTGCATGAGAGGACATGTGTCAATGCAAATTTTCTTATAAAATAAATGGTGAGGAAGAGAGAAAGTATCTTATTGTTAGATGAATGTTATGCTGCCAAAATTTTGTTTGACTAAGTTTACTTATGGAGAGTTGGGCTGCAAACTTGTGCAAGAGTTGGAAGCCTATCCTTGCAAGTTTGTTCTATTGAATTTGTTTTTTTGTGTGTGGCCCCTTTGCAGCTCGGGGGGCTAAGGGGGAAGAAGAGTACCCCTAGCATTGGTTGGGAGGTACCGATGAAGTCCTGGATTAGTAAGCTGAGTCAAGGAGGATGTGCACAATTGGGAGGTACCGATGAAGTCCTGGATTAGTAAGCTGAGTCAAGGAGAATGTGCACAATTGGGAGGTACCGATGAAGTCCTGGATTAGTAAGCTGAGTCAAGGAGGATGTGCACAAATTATGGAGTGAAGATCAACATGAAGTCCCATATTCTTTTGGTTATGGTAAATAAACAGTTGGATTATTATATTGATGATTTTAAAACATTTCAGCATTCCCTTGGAATTGAATTCTTGTATAAGATAATGATGTAAAGAGAATGCAAGGATCGACTATAGTTTCAATTGTGATTGATAAAATATTTTCTTAGTAGATTGGGATTGATTTGAATTTCAGTTAATATAAAATATGTTTTATGTAATTAATAGTAACTCTGCAAATTCTTTCTTTGTGTTAAATTTACGGTATTTTGATTAAGTATTGTCGTTAAATAAAATTCATATGGTATAATTTATAATGCCACGAGGCATTAAATTTATCCCATGTAATATATATATGAGACTTCTTAGATCTGCATGTAAGATCTCATTCCTGAATGGCTACAAGAATTAGCTAATTGTTATACAATAAGAGAAGGTAATATGCACTGAAAATTATGAATTTGTATGGAAAAATTTGAGACGATAATGCATAATTACTACCTGGCAATTTCGATTGTAGAATTTTAAGTTTTGTGTTTATTTATCATTGTAAATTGTATATGGATTTAATATATTGCGTGGGGCACTAAAGTAATCCTAATGTCCTTCTACAATATGTGTGTGTATTTTCTCTAAATTCTAATTCAAATAGGTGAAATTCTTTTTACCTGTGTAAACTATTGCATTGTTTCATGCAGAGAACTAAGACTGATTCAATGTGTTGTTCCAATAAACTATCTATTTTTTTTTTTTTAAATTGGTACGAATAATTATGAAATAGTATTAATCCCAGCATGATTCTTACTTGATGCCCATTTTTGTATTTATAGAACTATATAACGTACAATTGATGTATCACCTTGCTGGGATTAACGTATAATATTTGGATGCACATGTATTTCAATTGATGTACAATACGTTATAGGTATTTCAACTTGCTACGTGTACAATTGATGTATCACCTTTATCACCACTTGTATGCGTGGACTTGTGACCTTCACAAATTAATTATCGAAGAGTCTACTAAAAGTCCAGGGCTCGTGAATTTATTTTCTACCTGTATTTTACGATATTATAATTTCTTTAAATCATAGCATTAGTTGGGAGTTGGAAGTATCGACTCTTCATTCTAGTTATTCTCTGCTCTGAGTTAAAATCGTGGGTATGATAAATAAGAAGACTTAAAAATGTGTAATATTATACCGATTGTTGTACTCATGTAATTTAGTATTGTTATTAAATTGATTTTAAACAATTATTATTTTTGCTTTCCAAAAGTATAATTGAATTTTATTTACTCCTTAGAAAGATGATCATTTTCATCTATTTTTGTGATGAGTAGAATAGGTTATTGTTCTTCAAAATTGTAATGGCGCAATAACTATTTTAAATGTCCTAACAATGTCTAACTAAATTTTGATTCTAGATTCGGATGATAATTAGACTTTTATTTATTTGAGATTTTTGTAACACTTACTTACGCCTTGGGTTAGAGTTAAAAGGTGCATTAAGCATTTACTTATTAAAGGAAGATGTTGATCCAGGTGGATATCGGTGGCCACCCACCTATTCCAACTATCACAAAACAGTCTTCCGGCAACTTACTATTTTTAGTAGGTTTTCGATTCCTAAACTTCCAGGGCCATTTTGAGGGCCTAAATGAAGTTTTTTCAGGATCGATCACCTCAATAATAGTCAAAGGCTCCTATTGATCCCCCAAAATGAATATCCTCGAAGATACATTTCCAACGAAATATCATGCGCCCCAAATGGATATTGTATGCCAAAGTTACGCCCTCGTGAAGTTGATACACTAAACTTCCCAAAACAGGGTCCACAACACTGTTGGCTTTCCATATTCTGGGGTTAGGGTTTTGGATTTTATTTATGTTAAAATGGCCTTGGATCCTCATTGTAAAAATCATCTTATTTCGAATGCAAGTATTTGTCACATCTTTTTTCAAAGATAAGCTGTCACCATTCTTGCGAGTCTTTCACTATGTATTTATACAGTTTTGTACATTTCGCTCATTAATAGAAAGTGTGTATTATTATATATATGTTCCTCTTGTTATATATAAGATATATATATGTTATAAGTGTTGTCATCTTATTGCATATTTGCAATATCTCTATATATTTTTGTGTTATATCTCCGCTCTCATTTCGTGCTGAAAATAATCTCTATCAGTGGTATAAGAGCAGGATGCTCTTGATCATTTTTTTCAATGCATGTCCCCGACGATGCTTGAGTATAGAAATTTGGGTCTTGAGTTTGTCTCTCTTGAGGAAAATATCTCTCACACTCCAAAGAAACCCTCCATGGCAGAAGAAAATAAAAATGACAGAGAAGACGATTTTATTAATCTATTGCTTGAGAAAGCTCTCACGCGACAAAGGGACAAAATGATGGAGAATTGTGTTGACATCTTTCAACGTTTGTCGATAACAACCGGCACGTCTTCATCAAGAGGCCACTTTGGATGAATCTCTCCTGTCAAGGTACAGGTTAATTTTTATATTCCCGTATTTGAAGGACAGATAGATGCAAATGCCCTATAAAAATGGTTAAATCTGCTAGAAGGTTATTTCTTTGTTCACAATTTTTCTGACAGGGAAAAGATCACCTTCGCACTCCTTAAGGCTCTCACCCATGTCAAACATTGGTGGTAAACTTGTTGGGAGTTATCAGGTGAAGATGGCGGTCTATCTTCTCCTTTCTTTATTATTGTCTCTTTTTTATATTTTCCCTGGTTGTCTAATATCTCCGTCTCTGGTATATTTCCCTTCTGAGTAGAGACCTCAGCTTTCTCCAGGTTTTCCAGGGTTTCTTGTTTGGTAGAGATTCCAGATTCTGTATGTTGGGTCTCTGTTTGTTGTGTATCTGGAGATTTTAGGCTTTTCCCTTGTAATACTTTGGGTAGGTCACTTCTTCGGTGTTTTTGGAAATTGTAAAACTCGGTCATTTCACCAAGTAGCAGAGCTCGAACTCGACTCAGAACTTCTTGGTAAGATCTTACCCCTCGGAACATTTTGTCATGAGGGAACTCCTTGTGTTCATACTTTTTTAGATTGCAACCGGCCATATGGTTTCCCATGACCCTCTGTGGGTCGTGCTTCTTGAATCCAATGTTAACCAGCTTTATATCTTCTAAATTTGCAGCCTCCACCTTGGAGTGATCGAAATTCAATGAGGAAAATGAACCAATAGACAAAGGAAAAGATGGTCATACATTTTTATGCATGGCTTTTATCTCTTTTCTAATCTCGTCGAGTACAGTTTGTCGTGCAACTTCACGGCACACTAGTATGTCTGGTAAAAATTGTGGTAATGCATATGGAGGGACCGAACAACCGAAAACTCTGATATAAGAGAAATGTTCCTCTATGTACCAGTCCGCCACTTTACCCAGGCTAACCATAACCTTGTCTAAAATTCTTGACGGTGGGTGACCAAATATAACAATATGCATCGGCACCACTACCCAATTACAGATTTCATAAAAGAAATATTTTGCCTTGTCTTCCGAGAGCTTTGAATGGTAATCATGAATTGGTTTTGCACTTTCTGGAGTCCAACTCCATCTCATCAGTAGGAAAGGCGTCATGAAACAAATAGTGTCCATAACATAAGCTGACATAAAGAATGAAGTTGGTTGCCCTTTGGTTTTCTTCATTTGGTATTCTAAGATTTCGCTAGCCAGATTATCTGACAATATCTTTGCCCAGTCAAAAGAAAATCCTTCCGCCACCGAGTGAATAATGGGAACCCATGGTAGAAAGAAATGGGTTGTGTTCTCTTTTCCATAAATTCTACACATCATCATGGCTATATACATGAATTGTGGTTCAAGCGATGAGATGGAATATATGTTGTGAGATTTGGATCTGAACTTTTCAGGGCGTGAACACCAGTCTTTGATCAGGTCGGAAAGGCTCTTTCCATACTGATCACACTCCTTATTATTAAAATTAACTAGAAAGTTGGCGTTATAAACGAAGTTTGATGTTGAAGACAATTTATACATGACCTGTATGTGTTCCGGTCGAAATGACCCAACAGCTACTTTCTGAGAGTTGAATATCATTCGAGTTGGGATATCTACATGATCAAGCACCCATCCAATCATGTCGGTGTAAGGTAAAAGCCTCGGCTTGGTTGTTATCTTATGCAATTCTTCTAGAGTGGTAATCTTATATTTGGTAGATAAGTTATCCTTTTCATTGTCGCTTGAATCATCTGGACAGTTTACCACTTTGTATTGTATGGTGTTGAACACATGCGTCCAGGTTTTAACTATGTTTATACTTCTCGGCGAAGTATCAAAAATAACGTCTGTGTTCTGGCCAGAACTTTCACCAGTTGCTTTAGGTGCTTTCCATGGAGCCATGATATCAAATTCAGAGTTCTGTTACCTGTTAAAGAGAATGATAATGCAGAAAACTCGTTATTTTTCTAAGCCAGCTCTTAGAAAACAAGAAAGCGATTCAAAACTAAAAATCTTCTTTGCCTTAAACACATAAACCATGCGTATACCTTCACTGACAACGCATTTAATTCCTTTAATAAAAAAAAATTGGGAGTTAAAATATGATCTTATTTGGAATCATTTCTCTAAATCAGATATTAATGTCATTTATGGTCGATATCTTGAGAAAAACGCAGAATTTTAATGTATCCGAGCTAATTTTGAGAAATAGATTAATTAGAGTAAAATCTTCATTTAGTGCCTTAAGTAATCAGACCTATCACTTAATCGAGTTTCAATTTTTCGGGTCTCAAGGATCTTTAAAGAAGTTTAAACTAAGACTTATGAAATGCGAAGTCGCGACAGGTTTTAATTAACTATAATCATATTTAACTCTCTTAATTAATCGCGATTAGTTTTAAAATGTCAGGATTTTGGGTATCAGGACTTCAAATCCTTTATATGTAAGAACATCTCGAATCGCGAAGTCGCGACGAGATTTACTCTTTGTTAATATTACTTAATCGTTAATGAACCCAGCTTAACATTTAATACTTTCGTGAGTTCGAGTATCGGGGCTTCAAAGATGCTCAATATTGAACCTTCGTACTTCACGAAACCCCGACTCCTGAAATTTCAAAAGAAAACCTTTATATAGATTGATTCATTAATTGAAAAGGCGGCTCCATAATCTTCTAAGACATTTAAACCGTTGGATTGATCAGAAGACTTCATTTCGACGGTGATTATCCAAGTGCATTTTTATTTAAACAAAAATGAAATTTATTTTAGTCTAAGGCTTAGAAAAATATATATGTTTCAACATGATACATCATAGTAATCGCTTACCTTTGTGTTGATACGAAGGGTCTTTACAAAAAATAGAGCATAAACAAGTGAGTGTCTTCTATAGTTGAGTGCAGCCTGAGCCAAATTACTCAGTTGCAACGTTTCTTCCCATATATCCATGTCTATCACATAAAACTTTGCACATTGATCAAAGTGTCATTTCATTTCTTGTGCTCAGCTAAGGAGACCATACCTTTCTCGTATGCCTCTGCAATATTATTCCATTTGGCTATCTTATCCTTCAGCCTCAGTATTTCCATGCTTTATATTACTTCTTCTGTTTGAATTCCTACTTGTTGAATAGAAATCCCCTTTTCCTTTGTCTAACTACTTACTATTTACATAGTATGTCGATCGTCAATATCATTTTTTGTTTGGGATCCCATTGATTGAATAGTGGGTTCTATAGTAACAGGTTTTGCAGCAGCTTGTAGGCTAGTTTCACCAATCTCAACAACATCAATATTTCCAATACCAATCCCTGAATAATCTCATAAAGGATCTTGAAAATAATATGAACATTTTCATTATTATAAACTTCAATTGTTTTAATATAAGTATCATTTTTATCAGTTTCAACTTCTTCAGGAGCGACACTTTCTCTATCAGCTTATGTAGAAATGGAGTTTGTAGTATATGATTCCATAGAAATAGGGTCTATAGCATTTGTTTCTATAGAAATTTCTTCTATCATTTGGTCAACTTCATGCATAGCAGAAGGTGACCAAACACTCTCTTCAAGGGATTCGACAAGTGTGTCCAGCCCTTCATGAGGCATGGGTTCCCTTAATCTACTCTTAGAAATCACTAATTTTTTGGAAATATTTTTTTCATTGATGTCAAAGACAGAGGGAGACTAGAGATGTCCAAGATAAATATTGCAAGATGGAGATTGTTGTAAACATTGTTTTTCGATTTTTTATGCTCAGTTTGGATACCCTATATTTGAAGTCATTTTTACCCTAGATAGCTAGATCAAATGGGAGCATAGCTTATATGGTTGGAAATCATACTTGAGGCCTTTCCAACGGTATATGGCATCCCCTCTAACTCCCTAGGAATGAGGAGATATGAATTTTTCTATTACACAACCCAGCTAGAAAATTAGGTCGACTCAACCAGTCTTTACAGGTCATCTCTGAAAGTGAGGACAAAAATACAATAAATATAGGATAGATGTTCGCATTTGAAGAAAATCCAAGCAAGATATCAATTCTAAGGTACAAAGAAGAGATCTGAGGTGTGATAAAGGATTTGGGTTGTCTTTTTTGGGTCTAAAGGTGTGCAAGATAATTATGAGGGATTTTCTTCTTCTTAAGGTGCGTTATGAAGGAATGATCTGTGATATTGTAATGTGTGTTGTTTTGAGGTTGTGATGCTACAATGTGCATTGTTTTGAGGTTGTGATGTTGTAGTTTGGGATCATATTATGGGAATGATGTTATGAGTCTCTCTAGGGAATGAAGACTAAATGTGACTAAGGTTTGAAGTTATGTTTGAAGTATGAAGCATGAAGGTGAATTCATAAGTAATTTGCATATGAATATCTTGGATTGGTCTCTATACATGTCTTATTGAGTTGGTGCTCAGCTGAGGAGATCGATGTTTACAATAGGTTGGTGCCTACACAATATCTTGTTGAGTTATTTCTAAAGTGAGGGGATTGGTGTCTCCAGCAAGTTGGTGCCTACAAATATTGTAACAGTAGGTTGATGCATATAGGTGTTGTTGAGTTGGTGCTTAGTTGAGGAGATTGGTATCTCCAGTAGGTTGGTCCCTACATCTTGCTCAATTTGTGCTCACTTAAGAATATCAGTGTCTCCAATAGGTTCATGCCTACAATATTTGTAA
>ML822371.1:0-72192 GCA_009831015.1 Picea engelmannii
TAACATGTAATTCAACTAAACTATGGTGATCTTGAAACATTTCTCTTTATACTTTAAAATTATAAATAAATCCAAGTAATTCAGAAAATGCTATAAGGTACATCATCAATTTATCTAAGCTTCTGTCAATCATATTAAGATTAAGATTGTTATGTCATGGTCGTTCAATCTAAATCATATTAAGATTGTTATGTAATGGTCGTTCAACATTGCATTGGATGTCATATCTCTATTCAGTGAGCAACCAATCACTCAGACTCTTTCCATTGATGTCGACTCCCATAGGATGCCTTGAAAGTGGGATGTCTACCGTTACGCATTCACTCGCTTCGACAGCATGTACAGTAAAATCTTCTACTGTTGTATTTCCCATCTCCATATAAACTCCAACATCATCCACCTGGGACCCCAGGAAACCAACAGGAATATGATAATAGATAAACCGAAAAGAGAGTAAAGGCGAGAACAACAGCCACAAATATGACAGGAAACGCGCGCAGCAAGAAAGCCCTTATTCGCCTCGCCAATGCCATTATGTTATGGCTTTGTATGTCTGCAATATCTGAGATCTGAGACGTTGCATCTTCTATTTATTCAAGAAATCTGAAACTATTTATATCGGAAGAACACTTTGCGTGTGAACGAGGCTCTACGTACGCATATGATATTGACCTATTTTATCTTACAATATTACTCTCTATATATATATATATGAATGAATGTGTGTGGGCATCATTTCACCATCTTTCGTCGGCTTTCCTTTTGTCTACAAAAAAAAATATACACACAAAGAATGAATGAGGGTAAAGAATGAATGAGGGTTGGTTGATGTCGAGTGATGGCCTAGAACTTTATTGGAAAGACGAACAATTAGGATCTCCTACACACAACCATTTGAGTGTTAAAAAGGTGTACATACCCTATTCCCCTTTATATTTGAACCTATGACCTTCAAGGAGGAAACACATGACTTAATCATTAGTATCCACTCAAGTTATGTGTACTTAATTTATTTACATTATGTGTGTTAATATAAAGATAACTTTGTTAGCATCGTAGCATAATAATAATGAGATAACCCCATACTTTAATAGAAAAAAATAAATTGAATTATAATAGATTTTCCCACCTTTGAAAAACCTTATTAAAATTGTAGCATTTCTACGCGGGACTCTTTTCTTGGTAAGATGTATACTTACTTCCCTTCCTTTTTCAATTCGCTCTCTGAAGATGACATGAGTTTTCTAATGTCTCATGAAGAATGACTAGTCGATATTTTTGGGGGGTTTTGGGATTTAGTTCTGAGTAAGTTAAAAAAGGATCCTCATGTTTTAGGTGAAAATTTAAATGGTCAGGAGGCCTTGGTTAAGGATTGGGACATCGTCGAGATGTTAATTCTTCCTACCACCAGTTTGGTTGGGACAAAATCCCCTAGAATGATTGAGAGTTCCTCACACCCTATCCTCCCTTCTATTTCGGGTAATGATAAAGGGTCTAGTGATGATGCCTTGGGTAATGATTCTTCTCCATCATTAGAGATTTTACCTGAGTATAACGACAAGTCAAAATCTTGCTCACATAGGTCATTGGAGGTTTATCTTGGTCCTATATGACTTCTTCCCTCTTATAAAGAAGTATTGTCTGCAACCCCTCTCATGCCTATTAACAAGCATCTTTCTCCATATGTTCCTATTGATAGATATAATATCATAGTGCTTAAAAAACCTCATAAAAGAGAGGATAAATTTGGGAAAGGAGATATTGACAGAGGATCGGATCCTCCTTTTCCCTTAAATGTTGGTGTTTTCCCTCTGCAAATTTCATCTCCTCCCCATAGGGCCCTTAGAGATTCACAACCCTCCTCTAAGGTTTCCTCATGATTGTTTTTTCACTAAATTTAAGAGGGATTGGGGCCCTAACAAAATTCTATCCCTCAAGAACTTGATCTCTACAACAAGACTGGACATTATCTTTTTACAAGAAATCATGGAAAACAATGACAAGACCATTGATTTCTTTCACAAAATATGTGCAACTTGGGAATGTGTATAATGTGATCCTAGCGGGCGCTTAGGGGGTCTACTATCAAGTTGGAACCATGGATATGCTGATCCGAATGCCTATGACGCTTTTGCAGGTATCCTACTAGATGTATGTCTCAAAGATGTTACACATAAAGTGTTTCTCCTCAACTGTTATGGTCCATACAAAGAAAGAGATAACTCTTGGCAGCCTCTGTTGGACTATGGATTTCTCTTGGAGGAAGGTTTAATTATTGGCGGAGACTTGAATTTGACAATGTCTTCAAGAGATGTTTGGGGTGACCATGCCATATTGGATCCACTATCACATAATTTTCATAATCTCTTTACAAATGTTGGTCTGGTTGACGTCCTCTCCTTCTCGTATCTTCCTACCTAGACAATTGGTCGTTTGGGTTCTGAAGGTATATCAAAACAATTGGATGGTTTTCTTATCAACAAAAAACTATTACGAAGTCTCGGAAGAAGCAGATCATGGATTATTAATTCTACAGTCTGAGATCACAATCCTATCTATTTACAATTCGATGAAGGAATTGGTAGGGCCTTCACGCCTTTCAAATTCAATCAGGCCTGCTTGTTAGAACATGATTTCAAATCCCTTTTTCGAACATCGTGGAGGTCTATGGACCTATAGGAAAACTCCTTGACGATGAATTTACTAGTGGAGAAATTAAAGAAATTAAAAGAAGTTGTAATAAATTGGCAGATAGAGAAGAAAAGAAAGATGAATTCTAAATTAAGACAAATTAATTTCTAGTTGGGTGATATCTTTAGATGTTTTCCTTCACAAATTGTCTCTACTTCAAAGAAGGAGGCTATCATCTCTCTTGAAAAGAGGAAAGGGGATATTCTGCGGGTGCAAGAAGAAACATGGTGACTTAGAAGCCAGACCATTTGGCTCCAAAGTGGTGATAAGAATACAAAATACTTCCATAAGTATGCAGAGCATAGAAGACTCAATAACACCATTTGGGAGTTATCAGATCTAGATGGAAAATATTTAACTTCTCAGTCTTATCTAAGGGTTGTTGCTTATAATTATTTTCAGTCAATGTATAAAGAAGTAGATAAGGAAGACACAATTACACAAATCAGGGAAATAAAGGATGTACCACCTATGTTCTCTGATGAGGAAAGTGATGCAATGAGACAATAGATATATCTTGAAGAGGTTAAGGAAATTGTTGCAAGTATGCCAAAGGACAAAAGTCTTGGTCCAGATGGCTGGAATCAAGAATTATTTCAACATGTATTCGACAAGCGATTTTTAAATCCCAATAGTTAGATATTATATATGCTTAGTCTAGGATGTTATAAGAGATTCTTCCAGACGCACCGAGGTCAAACTATGACCCCAGGAAAAATCTCGAGCCTCGTGTTTATGGCATTGTAGGCTCTACCAATGTGAAATCTATAGACTCGGTGACAAGCCATTTGAAAGAGTTGTCTCTAAACCAGTCTGTAGGAGGGCTAGCCTCGTTTGTGTCTTCTAATCCCACTTAGTGAGCGGATGTACATTCTATGCAATCATCGACAAACCCGAATGGTAACGAGAAACCAGGAGGGAATAAAAAGAAAGGACATATTAACAATCATAGGGGTGGGAAGAATAATAATAAACCCAAGGACAATGTTAATAATGATAAGTCAAATAATAATGTTGGTGAGGGAAATAAAGAAAGGTGGAAGGTAAAGTTTCCCTGTAAGCTTTGAACAAACGATCACCTTACCCACTTATGCCCCAAACTTGCGGAAGTTGCGAGGATTTTATCTCTACCACCTGCTATGATGACTAATCATTTTCCACATAATCAACACATGCCCTCGAGCTCCTCAAATGTCGAAAATGCAGTGAGTGGAAGTCAAAACCCATCGATGCAAGACGATGACCATTTATGCATAAATATGGTGAAATTTGAGGTTAATGTAGCCACTCATTTTCACGATTACATTTCTTCACAAAACATCCATGGTCTAGAGTCTCCCCCTCCTCTAGAGGCACCTTTACAGATCAAAAAACCAAATCCCCTGCCTCGTATTCCAAAAGGAATACTCAAGCGCTCTTCCCACAATCATAATGCTAGAGCCACACATAAATACTCTATTGTTGAGGAGTTGGGTCAAAACCCTTATGCGATGTTAGATCTAGAGGAACTCTAGATGTGTCCTTAACAGAGGAATGCCTTTCTATCTGCGTTAGGAGCACTAGATCCTTATGGCTCTAAATTTATCAAGTTTTACATCATGGATGTGAAGCCTCGCTTTCATTACCATGTGACATTCCAAATCGATGTGGTTTACTCAAAGTATACCATCAAAAATATTATTTTTATGAAGGCATTGCAACATGGGTGATGTCCTTGGTCTGTTGAATATCCCTCGGCTCTCCTACCCTCTCTCAATCTACGACCAGGTTGACTTATTTTGATGGTCATTTCTTCTGCCCTCACGGTATTCGTCCTTCCTTATCAGTCTAGTTAGGTTGGAATATGATAGAGGTGGATGTTGAGGTGGTTGATGTGCCCCTTTACTATAACTATAACTTGTTACTAAGAAACAATTTTACTTATTCTATGACTGCAATTGTATCATACGTCTTCCGCACTTTTTTCTTTCCTCGCGATGGGAAGATCATGATGATCAACCAATTTTCCTTTGCATACGCTAGCCCCAATGCATATGTTGGGCCGTTGATCCCCATGGTCGACAATTCTCAATTGAAAACTGATAATATCATTGTCAAAATCTATTCATCCCTCATGGGTACCTTCGACTTCATGGCACCAGTTCATCACATATACGCCATGTCCAGTAGGTCTTCTTTGTCAAAGAGGTTCGTTCCTTTCTGCACTTTGTGTTTTAATGATCCTTGGATCCTACATTCCTCTGCTACGTCTTGTGAAGGTCAGTCACATACTGGAATGGCCATGCCACTATCGACAACATAGATAGAGTATCAGGATTTTCTTGACTCTTCCACTGATCCAAATCCTGTTACCTCGCAGATGGATTAGGAGGATCCTGTTCTTGAGCCAATGTGGGCCACTTCATCATCTTTTTCACATGACTTCCTCAATGATACTTTACCTTCAGATGAAGCTATCGTAGAGTCCATGAATGGTTCTGACAGGCCATAGGATGATATGCATCACCACTTTTATTTTCTCCCAGAACTTACTATAATCGAACAAGTTGATTTTAGATCTACCTTGAGAGAGATAGTTGGTCACGTCATAGTTCCACTTGACATGCATGACATTTATGTCGAAGGAAACATGGAGAGTATCTCTCCTACCATCATGATCGATATCTCTTGTATTCCTAGCAAGATTGAAAATTTATACATCGATGCGATTTTTCGCCAGAAGAAATTATGATCTACACCGAGCTCTTCAAGGAATTTTGTAATGTATTTTCTTGGTCATATGAAGAGATGTCAGGAATTGACCCTCAAATTTTCGAACA
Source organism: Picea engelmannii (assembly GCA_009831015.1). Lineage (NCBI taxonomy): Eukaryota > Viridiplantae > Streptophyta > Pinopsida > Pinales > Pinaceae > Picea > Picea engelmannii. The sequence goes on from ML822371.1 coordinate 5,511, forward strand.
TGCGATTAAAACCTACCCGGATTCTAAGGTTGTTTGACAAAAACTTAGAGTTGTCAATCTTAGGAAGGCCCCTTCTATTAAGGAAGAGGTAGAAAAACTGCTTAACATTGGATTTATCTACCTAGTTCCCTTGACTGAATGGCTATCCAATCTCGTTTTGGTGAATAAAAATCAAGGAACCATCCACGTATGCATGGATTTTAGGGACCTGAATAAATCATTTCCTAAAGACAACTTCCCGACATCCTTCATTGATCAGATTCTCTATGAATGTGTGGGAAGCGGAGTTTTTTATTTTATGGACGGATTTTCATGGTAAACCCAAATTCAGATTAATCCTGAGGACCAACATAAGATGGAATTTATTTTCCCTTGGGGTACTTTCACATACCATAATATGCCTTTTGGCCTTAAGAATTTCGGAGCAACCTTCCAACGAGATATAACCTTTGCATTTCACGATCTCAAGAACATAGTCGAAGCTTATCTCAATGATCTCGCTACTCACTCCCGTAAGAGAGTAGATCACCCTAAGCACATTCGACTCATTTTTGAAATATGTCTCCATTATCGCATTCGTTTGAACCGTCATAAATGCATATTTTGCATTAGGTCAGGTCGACTTCTAGGATTTTTAGTCTCTAAGAATGGGATCATGGTGGATCCACTAAAGGTTGAGGCAATACCTCGATTTCCTCCCCCACACACTATTTTTCAACTTCAAGGTTTACAGGGGAAAGATAACTTTTTACGATGGCTTATAGTGAACTTTGCCAATATTACTAAGGGTTCCATGCATATCTTAAATAAGGAAACTCCTTTTATCTGGGATGAGTGAGCCCAAGAATCCTTCGATGCTTTGAAGAAATCCTTGTTATCGATGCCTCTATTGAAGTATTCAGACTATGGTAGCGATTATTTTCTTTATTTCTCCGCATACAAAGAGGTGATTGGTATGGTGTTGGTTAAGGAGGATGATAATCTCTGTGAGCACTTCATTTACTATCTTAGTTGAAAATTGTCATCCTTGAACTCAAATATTCTTACATTGAAAATACAGCTTTGGTTGTCGTTCACGTAGTCCAACGATTACAACACTATATATTGCTTTGAAAAATTACTCTAATTTTCGATGTCAAACCATTTCAATACATCCTTACTAGGTGTATAATAGGGGGAAAGTACAATAAATGGATTTTCATTCTACAAGAATTCTATCTCAATTTCACTTATGCGAAGTCCAAGAAGTCACTAGTATTTGCAGAGTTAATATCGGAATTCCCTCGGTTAGATTAGGATATCATTCATGTTGATTCATTTGCAGATGAAAAAAATTTCCTTGTCACAACATGGGACCCCTGGTATGGATATATTGTTGTCTACCTTCAAACTTTGAAGTTCCCTCAGCATCTCTCGCGAGATAACCAATGGAGTATACGATACCAAGATAAGAATTAACTTATCATCAATGAAACTCTCTATAGCCAAGGAGTAGACAACATCCTGAGTCATTGTTTAACTTAGGAATAAGTTGAGTCCGTTCTAAACGACTAGTAGATTGGGGCTTGTGGTGATCATCTATCCGGTCTTGGGACAACCCAGAAAAGTTTGTGAGCCGGTTATTTTTGGCCATGTATTTTTAAAAATTGTGTCGAAGCAGTTAAAAAGTGTCACCCCTTCTAGGTGTTCACTCAAAAAAATCACTCGCATCCATCCCTTCTCCATCCAGTCGTTACTGTCAGTTCCTTCACCAAGTGGGGGGTAGATTTTGTGGATTGCAACCCAACTTCGGCTGGGGGAAATCAACACATTATCATGGCCATAGATTACTTTAATAAGTGGGATAAGTCCATGCCTACATTCAAATATAAAATTAAGACTGCTTCCTTCTTTGTATTCAGTAAAATTATAGCCAGGTTCAAAATCCTGATTGAGATTATCATTGATCATTGAATTCACTTTCATAATGAAATTATGGAAGAATTAGCATCAAAGTTTTTGTTTAGACATGGTCATTCTTCCCCTTACTACCCCCAGGAAAATGAACAAGTAGATGCCATAAACAAGTCTCTCAAGATGATTTTGCAGAAAACTGTCAACCATATCAAATCTCACTGGCATATCATGCTTTATCCAGTACTTTGGGCATACCGAACCTTGGTTAAAAATTCCACCTATTTTTCTTCTTTCCAGTTAGTACACGGTTTGGATTTGATCTTACCTATTGAATGTGATATCCCTCCTCTTATATTGGCAGTGGCACTCCTACCTGACACTTCCGATCTCGAACAATGCCTTGTACACCTAGAGAGTCTAGATGAGCAACATCAAGATGCCTCCACATATATTGAAGTGAATGAAAGATGTGTCAAGGTCCAATATGATAAGTTTGCTTGTCCTCAGTAGTACACTGAGAGTGTGTTGTTCCTTCTATACGACCAACTCAAAGAACCACTAGGGGCAAGAAAGTTCAAACCCATGTAGCACGGTCCCTATATTGTGCAACATTTCTTAGAAAAAGGAGCCTATGAATTAGAATAATATGAAGGGAACATGTTGGTTGAGCCCGTGAATGGGATCTATTTGAAAATATATAACGTTTGAGCCCCAAGATTTGGAGTAACTCCTTCTATACTAATGTATTTTAGTTTATATATATGTTCACTTTGTTTTTATCTTCAGCTTGCCTCTCCAGTTTTCCCTTGGTTGGAAGATGTCAATGGAGTCTTCGGTCTACTTAGAATTCGCAGATGGGGCCAGTCATCATACATGGAACTTGACTTTCATCGCTTGGTTTTTTTACTCACAAAAGCGTCTACTGGTGTCCTCATGTGGCATTTTCCTAGGGCCATCCACGAATAATGTGGTTGAGTATACCATTGTGATAGAACTTTTACGTGATGCCATTTCACATGGTATTCACTCATTAGAAGTTCACCTGGACTCCTATTTAGTAGTATGTCAGTTGAATGGAAGTTACCGTGTGTAAGACCCTACTCTACTCCAACTATTCTTACGAGTATGACTTTTAGAATGGCATTTTGATTTGATTACTTATCATCACATACCTAGAAGTTATAATTATGTATCTGATGCATATGCTAATTTTTTTTGTAATGGAATTTGTCACATGAATATAGACACAAACAAATTTTTCAAGATTCTGACTCAAATGGATTAATCCTTGGGATCAGAAAAATAACAAAGTGGGCTTGGGCCCTTCCGAATGGAGGAACAGGTTGATTAAGTCCCAAGTACCAATGAACAAAGGTATGAGAAGCAGTTATCCTAACCTCCACATATTATCCTTATCCATTGTAAGTACCCATGCTTCACGGAGTACCCTCTAGCAGTATTGAAGTGTGCGATGAAAAACTTTCCCCAGGTACTACGCCAAACCCCCATAGCCACCTTGTGATACACCTACGAGGAGAAACTATGGTTACCATATCCCTATCGGTTCCCACACGATACAGTCGATAGTCGAGATCAAAAGTGTGGGTAGGGTAACAAATATTGAAGCCTCGAAAGCACCACTTCTCATGGAGTTATGGGTACAATCGAAACCCTCAATACACAATCTTTCCACTACGCTCAGTCTAGCTCTAGAGGGGAATATCCTCAACTATTCCTTACACGGTCTAGTTTTTAACTCATGTCTTAGAGGAGCTTATGAACCAACCTATACGAAAAATTAGGTTCTACACTCCCCATCTCATACACTTATGTTTGTTTAGTGGCCTTGAATAAATTTTCTCTCCAACCTATGCTAAGGCCCTAGCCTAAAGTTGTTTGCTTACCCTAGAAAAATGAAAGTATATAATAAATTTTAGTTATGTGTTCATTTTAATGGGTTTTCTTTTACTCATAAAGGGGTGCGCATAAAAACTTTGGTGATGTTTTAGACTGACTCCAAAAGAAATGCAATATAATAACACAAATTTAGTTTCTTCAAATGAAAAGGGATGCAACAATGCTTATGAAGAAAATTCTATTTTTTTAGATGAAAACAAAAGTCTGAGTGCAAGATTCAGAACACCTCGAGATGAAAATGCATACAAGAATGAAAAACTTGTACTATTGGATTCTTTTCTTTTTAATAAAAAGGCTACCACTACCAAACCATAATGCAACAACCTGAATGATAAGTAACTACCTATTTTTTGGAAAAGATGAAAGGAAAGGGTTCAAGAAATGAGAAGCAAACAAACATGGATATTTTTTTTGTCTTTTTTTGTTTACAAAAGAAAAATAAACACAGGAATGCAATTTTTTTTTCTTTTTGAAACAAGGAAAAAAGACAAAAAGTGTTCAACCAAGACACCACTAAAAAGACAATGAATCTAGATATGCAGAAAAACAAGCATATTCTTTCAGTCTACCCAACAAACCTTATGATAAATAACCTAAGCAAAGCTTTTAATATTTTTTGTACATCAAACGTTGAGAACATAACAGAGACTCAAGATTTTCCAAGTAACTGATAAAACCAAGCATTCAACCCAGAAAGGAAGAGAAATTTTGAAAAAAATCGACTTCACACAGGTCCTGATTGTTACCAGTGTAACTCGCATATATCTTTGGACTGTATAGATGCAACTCATGGATGTACACAAGCTACAGTGATGCAACATGCAGATAGCAAGGTAAGGTCGGAAAATAAAAAAAGGTCACTCAGAAACGGAGGGATTCAGTACTTAGAAACAGGTCTTGTGAGGTCAAACGACTCTATAAAAGACTCAGAAACTAACAGGAAAAGATAAAGAAATCAAGCAAGATACCTCGACCAAATTGAACCAACTAGGAGTATCCCCATTGGAGTTGTCAATTCTGATTAAGAGATTTTTCCCCTATGATCATGGGTCATGATCACGGCACAACAAGACTAAGTGAAAGAGATAACAATCTCCCCTTAGTGACAAGCACACAAAAACTAAAGGAAATAACTACTTTAATTAGGAGAAATTAGGGATAGAGACGAGAAAAGAAGGTGCAATGTCTTCTCCTGTTTGATGTCAATCCTCGCTCCAATTCGTCAAATATCTCATGATCTTCTGTTGGTATCAGCCTGCAAGATATATACAAAACTAGGGCTATGACGAAAGTAGTTATGCGATCAAAAGCATGTGAACATTATATGTCATATTCAAAGTAAGCATAAAGATAAACATACATTGAAGACAAAATCTAGGGGAAAACAAAATCTTTTACTATCAGCAAGTGAAAAAGGTAAGTTACAATCTTGTCTAGCCTTAGGCACCATCTTAAAGCCAACTATATGGGTTCCTCCGGGAATCCTCAAGCATCAACTCAATCAATATAATCTTCTCTCAATTACTCAGATAGGGATAAGGAGACACCATATAGCAACATAAAATGAGAAAGAAGCTCTAGAAAAGGAGTCTCCATACTAAAGGGGATGTCGCTCAGAGAATTATATTGAAGGGAAGCTTGCTAGATGCTGGAAGCATAAATTTTCACAAGGGGAATTGTGTATCCTCGTTATCCCTCCGTGGTTGTTTTATGTCTTCCCAAATAGGTTTGGGGAGTTGAATTATGTTGTGTATGGGCAAGGGTCGTTGGGAAATGAGACCAACTAGAAAACCCTCTTGAAAACATGGGATTATTTTATTTTTCACTCAAAATGAGGGCATATGCAGGTTGCAATGAGGAAATTAACGGATGTCCACATGTTGCACTAGGAAAACCCGCAAATATGCCCTTAGGGAATGCTTTTTTAATTATTTTTGAGAGGACCTTTAGGGAAAAGTCTAGCAAGCATTGGAAAAAGGGTTAGGCCATGGAAGAGATGCATACATGTGGCATTTTGTGCTATAATAGCATTGTTCTAGTTTATTTGATGGTAAACTACAATTTGTTTTAGAATACAGATCAATTTTTTGTTAGTGGATTCAGATACACCATTTCCATAGGGTTAATAATTAACTAATTATCGCAAGATGATCCCTCTATCTAAACAAAACTCGATCAAATTAAAACAAGAAACCTATGTATCATTATCAAAAACAATATTGGTTGGCATGCCAAACCTGGTGATCAAATGATGATCTATAAAATGAATCATCACCTCTTTGTTTACCTTCATCAATATTTACCTTCATCAAATATATCACCTAAGTTCATATTGTGAAGTAGTCTATCATGGTTAGAATGTATCAGTGTTGTCTAGAAGAGTTTGGGTTTCTTTCACCAATGACATTTAGTCCCCATTGTTCAAATGGTTCTTGAATGGCTACAGATTGTAAAGAGATTGTTGGCTTATTCTCCCTGCCAACACACTTTTGACATGATTTTCATTTCAAAGTATAATCCTAGGTGTATTTGAAAATTGTTGACAAGTAATACTAGGCTCTCAAGATATTATGGGTTGTAGTTTTGTCACTGAAGTGTCCTTCAATTAGTCTTTTGTGTAATTACATGAGGAATTTATTAGCATCATGTTTCTCAAGGCATCTAAGAAGTACACCATCATAGTTATTCTAGAATAGGATAACATTAATGAGCTGGTGCTGAAATCAAATGAGCCTGAAGGCCCTCTTCTACTCAGAATTTAGATGACTAGGAGAAGTCCCATGCTACATATACTGCTTGAAATCATTTCACCTTGAATCAGTATGGGCAGACACATAGAGAACTTCATGCATGTAAAGAGGCAACTACTGGGTGGGGCACTATTTTCTTGGTGTGTATTTCCAAGATATAGGGTCGAAATCATTTGAATTTCTCGTAAATAGAAGAAACATGTTTATAAACCACTAGATAATTCAACTCATCCCCTTATAGACTAGTTCTCATGAATGACATTGAGCACTCATTCCTTTCTCATATTTTTGGGTGGGAACTGCTACAAGAGAATGGTTAGAAGAAAAATTTTGTAGTGAGAAGTGTAATACCCCAAGTCCGAGCCCAAGTTGAATTGTAAATATGTATTATAGGTTAGTGAGCCAAGTGATTATAACCCAAGAATCTTATGTGATGATTAGGTCAGAGCACCTAGATGTTAAAGGCTAGTGAGCCTATTTTTGTATATGTAAACACTCATATCATTAATATAATACATAGTTGCATGTATACTAACCATGATAAAAGATTATGGGGGAATAAGGTCCACTAGGAAAGGAAAGGGAGGGGCTAAGAGACTAGGAAAAGGGATAATCTTGAGGGCTTATTGTCAAAGGAATATTATAATATTATTCCTAAATATTTTGGTGAGGATAATTATTTTATCCTAATTCCCATTGGAAAGAGAATGAATCCCAAGTGGAGAGGAATGAAACCCTTGAGAGCCATGTGTCATCAATGGAACATGCAGATAAAGGTGGGGGAAATTATTCCATTTCCCACTCACTTGTACATTCAGATACTCGGCCATGCTCTCCATCATTCAACCCCTACATCATTCACGCACCCCTGAAGCTACCCCGTACCTTTAATGTTATCAAAAGTAAATTGTATCCCTCCTAGGAGGCATACCGCACATGTACCTACCTGAGCCAGTGTTGTACCTTTCTGTTATGAGAAGTATCTATTACATGCCTTGAAATTTGTTACTGCAATCACCTCTACATTAGTTGAACGTTGTTGTTTTCTTCACCATTACCTGTAACTAGTTGACTTAAGCATTGAACTGAAGAAATGGGTTGTCAATCCCATGGATTGAAGAGGCAGGTTGACAGGCCCGTGAGAAACTTTCTCCAGGTGAGAGAATTGCTAGGAAATTTATTTCTTGAGGGATCCCAACTGCAACTATAGTTCTCTGAGAATTCTTGTCCCTCCTCTTGTTGAATCCATGGAAGGGAAGTGAGGAAGCCGAAAGAATGTTGATAAGAGTAGGGGCACACTTCCTGGGGAGGGATAGGCATGTGGGGAATGAGAGGATGTAGGTTGGTAGTTTGAGTTGGCTCCTGGGATGAAATCCTTCCTTTTGTCTATACAGTCTCAGCTTAGCCTAGGAATCCCTTTACCCGGGTGGAGTTTAGTCCTAGTTCGGGGGTGACTGACTGCTAAGATTTATTAGCAGCGTGGTCTAAGGCTGGGAGGATCATGGAAGGTTTGCACGTAGTTGGTTGTCTTATATAAAATATAAGTATCAATTGTTTACGAGTTTACATGTTTTGTATTTATACTTGTGTTTATGTTTATGGGTTTTCCTGTGTATGTTGCATGTATACCTTACTGTTATTTCCACATGAGTCTGTGTATCTGCAGAATATGTGTTGTCTACTTAAGTTATATATATATATATAGATGAAATTATTGTTTTTAAGTGAAGTGACATGGCCCAGGCCTGGGTGGTCTGGGGATGTTACAGTTTATAAAGTTCCACAAGAGTTTATGTGTGGCATATCCCAACAGGATTAAGGTTGGGTGTGTTACAACTTGGTATCATAGCTCCAGTTTTCAACACTAAGCCTAGATGGGCCGTGTAAGTGGAAATTGAAGAAAAATTTTCACAGGGAGTTGTTGTCTAAATGGACAAAATTTGAGTTTCAGAACATCCATGAGTGCCAAGAGGGCGTTGAGAGCACTCCTTCACTGTGTTGGAAATCTCAGGAGGTGTAGAAATTCGGGAAACTGCAATGGTCATAGGATCTGTTTAGGAAAGGCTCAAATCTTTCACAATCATTAGATATGGGAAAGGAGCGTGGTGGTTAACCCCTTCAAGTCCTTCGAACTTCGTTGGTTCGGAAATTTTTAAGACTTTGACAAAAGGAGGAAAAATCCCTGAAGCTTTGAAGTCTCGGACTGAATCTACATCATAGATTATTTGGGAGAAGGTGGACCATTGGAAACCCCAAGTGGCTCGGCAGTTCGACACTATAAGGAAAGTTCGTTGTGGTTGCACAGAGTGGATTTTTCTCCGAAGTCTTGAAGTACGGAACCAATTTGGACCATTCATGTTTGGGGACATGTGTCCACAGATTATGAAGTGTTTGAAATTTCGACGTTCGGCAATTTGGGGGTGGGGTGCTGATCAACAACGAAAAATTCTGAAGCCCATAAGCGCTCGAGTCCTAAAAATACAGAGGTGCATAGTTCAGAGAGTTATCCACTTTGGCATTCAGAGGAAAAGTTGTATTGTGATAAGAAGTCCTCTGAATCCTAAAGCTTTGAAACGTCGGAATAACAAAGCTCCGGAGAAGGGCCCGACCAGGATTTCGTTTGTCTGGCGTTCGGATGTTTTAAATTGTTCTAGTTTAAAATACTCTAAATCCCAAAGTTCTGAAGTCCCGGAGCGTCGGAGTCTCGAAGCTTCAGCGAGCACCTGTTTGTAAATTTGGTGTTTGGGATATTTTTAGTGTTATGTTTGGAATTTTTCTGAAGTCACGGAGCACCAGAGTGTCATGACATGCTGACGTCACCTAGGGTGACATCGACCCACTCTAAGCATGCCACGTTTCATCTTGTTTCATAATTTTCATAGACCTTTTGGGCCAATTAGAAATTCACACTTGTCACCCATAGATTGGGCCATGTGTCATATCTATATTTTCAAAATGTAGCAACCCCCTCATGCATGATTGTTGATGAGACTCTGGAAGTTCAGAGATTCGACATTTGGGGATATGTGTGTATGTTGTTGCAAGATCTTCCGGAGCCTGGGAGAACCAAAGTAGTTCATTCATTCAGCATTCATGGAACTTTGCATGTTGTGTGGTCCAAAATTTTGAAGCCCAAAGCAGCAGAGTGCCAAAGTAATTAAATGACGAAGCATCGGCCCAAAAATTTGGAAGTTTGGAGTTCGAGAGAAATAAGGTGTAAAGGTATAAGAACCTCCAAATCCTGAATCTTTGAAGCTCCGAAGAAGTACCCTTCAAGGAGTTCGTCACTTTGGCATTCAGAGGGAATGATGTGTGGAATAAGAGGAACCTCTGAAGCCTGAAGTTCGAAAGCTCTAAATTCCCAGAGCTTCGAAAAGTGCCTTTCAATTAAGCGCTTGGTCACAGCCCATGGTCACATGAGATTAGGGGCTGGAGAAAAAGGGGCTAGTGCCCGAAAAAAAAATTAAAGACAAAGAGGGGCTTAAAAAAGGCACTCATGGGGTTTTTGATTTGTATGGATCTACATTGGAAGGAAATCACAAGATCTTGTGATCCTTGAGATAGGATTTAGCATGGGTCCAAGAGATAAATCAGCTTCCAAAGAAGATCACTTTTGTAAGGGTCGACCTCACAGACAGGACAAATTTTTCAAATATCCATAAATTTCTACTCAAGACTCGGAATTGAGAAAGGGAGTAGTCATTGGAAACATCTTGGATAGTAGAATATAACTGCTCACCCAAAAAATTGATCTCAACAGTTAATTTATCTGAAAATCAGAATAAATAAGTATGATATATTATTGAACCAAAATGGTTCATATTTTCATAAAATTGTTGAGACAGTTAACCTAACAAAGTTTTGTTGGCTACACATTTTGCAAAATTAACAGCAACTAGATCATATCAGGATCAACACAGAGGGCAGAGGGATGGAAGATACATAGAGGGATTACAGCCACGAAGATGAGATCAAAGGGATGGATGTCCATATGGGTATTGAAGGAACAAACTCAAATGGGCATGGACAAGGAAAGGATGAAAACATGAATATGGTAGAGAACATTAAAAATTTGAAAAGATATGTCCATAGACATAAAGCTTATAATGAAGGGATTATGAAATCCAAGGAGCAGCAGGAGGAATTCAACATGAAGTTAATGCAAAGCTTGGATAGAATTAAAAATAATTTGGATAAGGAGAATGGCTCAAGCAAATCAAGAAGTCACAAGTCTTCTTATGAGAAAGGTAGAACAAGAAGTGTTACCATACATCACTATCACTCTCTAATCCATTTCAATAGGAGAGCACATTGTAGCTCAATTCCATCTCCTTTCAGGCAACATAAGAATAGGTATGGGGTGGATGAGCTACAAGGATAAATGAACAAGATCAAACCTCCTACATTTGAAGGTGAGCACAAGAAGGATGAGGATGCAGAGACATGGTTGCTAAGCATGAGAAAGTATTTTCAATTACATAATTATTCTTCACATGCAGAAGGAAGAATTGATATCTATCATGTCAAGGGAAAGGCACCCATGTGGTTGAACCAGCTTGTGCAGGTGCAGCACATTATAGAGAAAAATGTTACTTGGAAGGAATTCAAGAAGTATTTTCAAAAGAAATACTTGACTAGAAGATATTAAGACAAGAAGATGAAGGAGTTCTTTGAACTCAAGCTTGGAAGTATGGCCATTGATGAATATGAAAGAATGTTTTTAGAATTTTTTAAGTATGTCTTATTCATCAAGGATGAGACAGTTAATATTCAGAGGTTATTGAGTGGGCTTCCATCATTCATCAGTGACAAGATATAATATGATAATCTCAAAAATTTGGAGGATACCATAAGGCGAGCTAAATTCCTATATGATTAGCACAAAGGAAATCCAACTTTCCAAAAAGATTGGGAAGACAAGAAGAATTACAAGATGGGATAGAGGAAGAAGGGGAATAAGCCACCATTCTTCAGAAATAGTCCTCAGGGATAGTCAACTTCTATAGAGTCCAGAACAATTGAGACAAGTGGGAAAAGGCCAAGGAAACCACCGATTCAATGTTGGGGTTGTCAAGGAAATCATATGTATAGAGATGATCCCCATAGAAGTGAAAAAGTGAGAGTTGTTCACAATGTATAGCAAGATGAAAAAGTGGAGAACATGGGCAGGAATGTACCCTGGATCTATGCATCCCTGGACAACAAGCAAGTTGAATTTCATTCACACATGATTGAAGTGGAAGGTATGATCAACAACCAAACTATTGCAATTTTAATTGATTTGGAATCTAGTCATAGTTATATAGATCCTAAGATGATGTAAATATTTCATTTTCCAAGAAGAAAGCATGGAAAATCTTGGTTGGTTCAGCTGGCTACGGGAAACAAAAGAAAATTTAATGAGATGGTTAAGTCATGTCCTATGGAAATTAATGGACTGAGCACCAGGGAAGATTTGAACATCTTGCATTTAGGTTCCTATGACTGTCTAATTGGTATGGATTGGTTGGACCAACACCATGCTATATTAGAATATTATAACAAAGCATTTACTTGATAGTACGAGGAAGGGAACCTAAGGATAGTGCAGGGAATTCCCAGGGTAGTAACTGTCAGAGAAATTTTATCATTACAGTTGAAGAAATGTTACAGAAAAGGATGTCAATTATTTTCAGCCCATATCAAAGAAACACTCGAGGATAAGGTGTCAAATATTGAATATTAAGCAGGCCTAAAGGATTTTGAGGATGTATTTAAAGAAATACCAGGATTACCCCCTAAAAGAGATATTGATTTCTCTATAAATCTAATGCCTAGAGAATATCTAGTATCCAAGACCCCTTACATGATGAGTACACCAGAATTAAAGAAGTTGCAAATGAATATTGAAGAACTTCTGAAGAAGGGATATATATAAACCCAAGTGTGTCACCTTGGGGTGCTCCAGTATTATTTGTGAAGAATAAAGATGGAACATTGAGAATTTGTATTGACTTCAGGTAGTTGAACAAAGTAACTGTAAAGAATAAGTATCCTTTGTCAAGGATCGATGACCTCTTTGATCAGTTGAAGAATGAAAAAATATTCTCCAAGATTGATATTAGGTTAGGTTATCATAAAGTGATAATTAAAGAGGAAGACATAAACAAGTATGCTTTCAAAACAAGGTATGGCCATTATGAATTCACAGTGGTTCCATTTGGATTATCAAATGCACCAGATGTATTCATGTGTTTAATGAATGGTATTTTTAGATAATACTTAGATAAGTTTGCCATTGTCTTTTTGGATTACATTCTTATATATTTCAAGTTGGAAGAAGAGCACGAACAACACTTGAAGATGGTATTACAAGTGTGAAGAGAGAACTATTTGTATGCCAAATTGAGAAACTGATCATTTTATCAGAACCAAATTCATTATTTGGGGCATATCATATATGAGGAAGGGATAGTAGTGGCCTGAAAATATTGAGGCCATTAGAGGATGTTAAGCACCTAAGAATCTGACAGAACTCAGATCCTTCATGGGCCTTGTAGGCTACTACAGAATATTTATTATAGGATTCTCAAAGATTGCACACCTGATTACTTCCTTGCAAAAGAAGGGAGTGAATTTTCAGTGTTCATTGCAGTTTGAAAAGAGTTACCAATACTTGAAGCAATTATTAACCAGTGCTCCAATACTAAAGATTAATGATCCAAATGAACAATTCATTTTATGCACAGATGCATGTAAAGAAGGACCTAGTGGAGTCCTCAATCAAAATGGGTATGTTGTATGTTATGAATCAAGGAAGTTGAAGGAGCATGAAAGGCACTATGCCACTCATGATTTGGAGTTGGAATACATAGTGCATGCCTTGAAGAAGTGGAGGCACTACCTCATGGGGAAAACGTTTGAGCTGAGGAAATACCATAATGGTCTAAAATATTTATTTGATCAGCCAACTCCAAATTTCAGGAAGAGTAGGTGGTTGGAATTTCTTAGTGAATATGAATTTGATATAATTTATATCAAAGGGAAAAAGAACAAGGTGGCTGATTCACTCAGTAGAAGAGTGCATGAGTTGCATTCTACAACCATCAAAATGTACCAATCAGATTTGAAGGACAAAATCTTGGACGATGCAAAATCAAATTTGCAATATATGGAATTAATGGAAAAATTATAGCAAGGTATGTTGCAATAGAAAATTGAGGATTACAAGGTAGAAAAGGATGAAATCCATATACAGAAGTAGATTTTATGTACCCAATTCCAAAGAATTGAAAAATATTATATTGAGAGGAATGCATAATGTACCTTATGTTGGACACACAGGTTATCAAAAAACTATTGCAGCTGTCAAGAGCCAATATTATTGGCCAGGCATGAAGAAATAAATTGATGAGTACATTGCCAAATGTTTGGAGTGTCAAAAGGTCAAGGATGATCATAGACACCTAGATGGGTTGTTGCATCCATTACCCAGCCCTGAGTGGAAATGGGAAGTGGTAACAATGGACTTCATCACCAAAATGCCTAGAACAAGCAAGCAACATGATTCAATCATGGTAGTGGTGGAAAATCTTACTAAAGTTGCCCATTTCATTCCAGTGAAGCTCACTCACAAGGAAACTAACATTGTTGATATTTGTATGAGGGAAATTTCTCGATTTCATGGTATACCCAAGACAATTGTGTCTGATAGAGATCCAAAGTTTACATCAAATTTCTAGAAAGGATTAATGAAAGGATTTGGAACAAATTTGAATTTTAGCACATCTTATCATCCAGAATATCACGGGAAAATAGAGAGGGTGAATCAAGTGATTGAGGATATGTTGAGGATGTATGTGATGGATAAACCATCAAAATGGGAAGACTACCTACACTTGGTAGAGTTTACTTATAACTATGGGTACCGAGCATCCCTAAAGATGAGCCCATTTGAGGCACTTTATGGAAGAAGGTGCAACACACCTGTAAGATGGAACAACCCAGCAGATAGAGCAATGGTTGCAACCAATTTACTTAGAGAAATGGAAGATCATATGTCAAAAATAAAGAAGAATTAAACGTTGCTCAAGACAGGTAGAAAATTTATGTTGATAAGAGCATAATTCACAGGGAATATAAAGTGGGTGATCGTGTATTATTGAAAGTGAAGGCCAACAGAAGTTCCCTGAAGTTGGGAAATTGTTCAAATTTGGTAGCTTGTTATTGTGGTCCATTTGAAATCCCAGGGAGGATTGGGCCTGTAGCATATATGCTTGCATTACCTGCATCACTATGTATTCACAATGTATTCTAAGTATCATTGCTCAAAAAGTATGTACCTGATGCTAATCATGTTATTGATTGGAATTTGATTCAGGTAGAGCAAGAAGGCACTTTTCAAGTGCATCTGGTGTGCATGCTAGACCAGAAGATCAAGCAGCTTTGGAATCCATCCATAGAGCTAGTAAAGGTCAAATGGATCTGGTATAGTCCTGAGGATGCAACTTGGGCACATGAAGATGCTATGCGGGCAGAATACCCGCATCTTTTTTAATATTTTTGAAAATTTTTATGGTAGTATGTAAATCAGATGCACTGAGGACAATGCATAAATAATGAGAGGGGAATGTAATACCCCAATATTGAGCCCCGGTTGAATTGTAAACATCTTTTATAGGTTGGTGAGATAGGTGATTATAAGTCAGGAGGCTTATGTGATGATTAGGATAGAGAGCCAAGATGTTAAAGGACAGTGAGCCTATTTTTGTATATGTAAGCACTCATATCAATAATATAATACATCATTGCATGTAGACCGACCACGATAAAAGAGTATGGTGGATTAAACTCCACTAGGAAGGGAAAGGGAGGGGCTAAGAGACTAGGAAAAAGGCTAAGCTTGAGGGCTTACTGCCAAAGGAATATTATAATATTATTCCTAAATATTTTGGTGAGGATAATTATGATATCCTAAGTCTCATGGGAAAGAGAATGAACCCCAAGTGGAGAGGAACAAGCCCCTTGAGAGCCATGTGTCATCAAGGGTGCATACAGATAAAGGTGGGGGAAATTAGTCCATTTCCCACTCACTCATCCATTCATTCACTCAGCCATTCTCTCAATCAGTTGACCCCTACATCATTCACACACCCCTAGATCCTGCATGCACTCTTGAGCTACCTCGTACCTTTCCTATTATTAGCGGTAAATTGTATCCCTCCTGGGAGGCACAATGCACATGTGCCTACCTGAGCCAGTGTTGTACCTTTATATTATGAGAAGTATCTGTACCATGCCTTGAAATTTTTTACTGCAATCACATGTTTATTAGTTGAACGACGTTCTTGTCTTCACCATTACATGTAACTGGTTGACTTAAGCATTGAACTAAAAAAATAGGTTGTCAGGGTCGTGGATTGAATAGATGGGTTATCACGCCTGTGAGAAACTCTCTCTGGGTGAGAGAATTGTTGGGAAAGTGATTTCCTGAGAGAGCCCAACTGCAGCTATAGTGCTCTGAGAATTCATGTATGACCTGTTCTTGAAGCCCTTGAAGGGAAGTGGGGCAGTCGAAGGACTGTTGAGAAGAGAAGGGGAACACTTCCTAGGGTGGGACAGGCATGTGAGGAATGAGAGACTATAGGATGGCAGTTTGCATTGTCTCTTAGGATGAAATCCTTCATGTTGTATGTATGGTCTCATCCTAGCCTAGGAATCTCTTTACCCGAGTGAATTTTAGTCCCAGCTCAGGGGGTGACCCACTATTGAGAGTTACGAGTAGTGTGGTATAAGGCTGGGAGGATCATGGAAGTTTTGCACCTAGTTGGTGGTTTTCTATAAAATATAAGTATCAATTGTGTACAATTTTACATGTTGTGTATTTATACTTGTGTTTATGTTTATGGGTTTTTCTTATGTATTTTGCATCTATACTTTATCATTATTTCCGCATGATTCTGTGTATCTACAGAATATGTGTTGTCTGCTTAAGTTTTATATATATATTTATACAGATGAAATTATTGTTTTTAAGTGAAGTGGACTAGGTGGTCTGGGGATGTTATAGTTTATAAAGTTCTACAAGAGTTTTTGTGTGGCATAGCCCAACAGGATTAAGGTTGGGTGTGTTACAAGAAATCCTTACTAAAGTTCAGGATGTGTAATGTTGGATATGTAGCTATAAAATCCTTCACTTTCTCAAAATCATCCTTATCAATAGAGGTCCATTTAAATAGAGCATCCTTCTTAATCATGTGTTGAAGAGGTTTGATGATTTCAACAAATTCAAGCATGAATCTTCGTACAAATTTATTTTTCCAAAGAAAGATTACATGGACTTCTTACTTTGGGGCATGTGAATCTACATGATGGATTTGGTTCTTTCTTGACCAAATTATTGACTTCTCATTGCTACAATTGTCTTCTAGTATCTAGGATGTCCAACATATGTAACATTGTGCATTTATTTTAATATTATATTTCTTAATCTATAAGAATTAGAAACATACACTTTATTTTTATGCATAGAAATGTAATTTTCTTTCATCTTATACTCTTCGTATTTCTGTTGTATATCTTCCTACTATAATTCTTTTTTTACTTGTAGGTAATTTTCATTTGAAATAAGAGCTTCCAAAATTTTGTTTTTCAAATTTGGTTTGCACATGTTAATGGATATAACAAGCAATGTTTGTATTCTTATGTTGAGTGCATCCACAACCTTGTTCTCTTTTCCTCTAATATGTTTAATATCAAATTCATATTCACTAAGAAATTCCATCCATATTATTTTCTTGACATTTAAATTCTGTTGTTCTAATAAATATTTCATACCATTGTGGTTTGTCCTTAACTCAAATTTCCTCCCCATTAAATAATGTCTTCACATTTAAAGTGCATGAACTAGAGCAGCAAGATCTAAGTCAAGTCATGTGTGACACAATTCTTATCATGATCTTCAAGATTTTTGGATTCATAACAAACCACATGTCCATTCTAAGTAATAACTCCACCAAGTCCCTCTTTGCAAGCACATATTCCATGGGGTCTCTACTTAGTGAATTTATGACATAAAGAATACCTCTAATTTAACTAGGAATTGTTAAATATCTCCCAAATCATTTTGTTGAACCCCCTTCCCAATACATTTTTCCAATAATAATAATAAAACCTTATTTTTACTATATATCCCCTATTTTTACCAAATACCCCTTTTATACCCCCTATTACCTATAAATCGTCCCATACCTCACCCCCTCCCAATAATACATTATATTGAATTTATTTTTCACAATTATCATTTTATGAATGAACATGATAACATATTGGTCAGCAAGGTGAAGCCCCCGTGATTTGTACATACTGTAAAATCTTCATTTGGATTAGCAATCTTAAGAATGGGTACACTAGTAATCATTTCCTTAAAAACTGGAATATTTCTTCACACTTTGGTGTCCATTAAAATTTAATTTCCTTCTTCTATAAAGATGTGATGGGATGAGCAATCTTGGAGAATCCTTATATAGTATCTAGTAATCCCCAAGAAAGACCTTACCTCTATTATGTTCTTAGGTGTAGGTCATCCTCTAATAGCTTCAATCTTCATTGGATCTACTACTATTCCTTCCTCCAAAATTATGTGTCCCAAGTAATGGATCTACCTTTGATAAATGAACACTTTCTTAACTTAGCATACAATTGATGCTCTATTAACACTTGTAGTATCAACCTCAAGTGATCTTCATGCTCATCCTATGACTTTAAATAAATAATAATGACATCTAGGAATACAATGACAAACTTGTCCAAGTAATTTCTAAATATTCCATTTACTAAGCACATGAAGGTAGCTAGTACATTTGTTAGTCCAAATAGAACCACTACAAATTCGTAGTGTCCAAACCTAGTTCTAAAAGTGGTCTTGTTGATGTCTTCATTATTTATCCTTACCTAATGGTAACCTAATCTTAAGACTATCTTTGAGAAGATATTTCTTCTCTTAGTTTATCAAACAATTCATCAATTCTGGGTAGAGGATATTTATTCCTCACAATGACATTGTTCAACAGTCTAAAATCAATGCACAACCTCAAAGTTCCAGCTTTCTTCTTTATAAAGAGTACTAGTGCTCCCGAAGGAGAGACACTTGGGAATAAATTACCCTTCTTTAATAGTTTTTCTAAATGCATTTGAAAATACTTGAGTTTTATTGTACTCACTATGTATGGAGTCTTAGATATTAGGGCATCTCTAGGCATCAAAATTATTTTTATGTTTTAACTGTAACCGATATATTTATGTTATAAAAAATATTGCATCCAATCTTGCAGTGAGAGTGTTACAATCCAAAAAGGATTTGATAATTTGAGTACCTCCCAAATAAGGTGGCTATCCATCATGGAATATGAGCCTAGATATTCTTACAAAGCATCTTGAGCCTTTCATATTGATCAGTAAACAATTTATAGAAAATAATTAATATTTTTACAACTTTAAATAGCATAACTAACAAAATGTGAAGTGAAACACTACAAAATATTCAATTCGGAGTATTGGTTCCAATTGTTGGAGTTGCATTCATGATTTCTTGCTAAACTAGGACCTTCACTCTACAATTTCCATACTCTTTGACTGAGGAAGAGGTACAAGGACTATTTCCAAGATTTTGTTGGATGGAAAGGTAAACCACTGTTTTTGTAGCACATGTAGGTTGGCTTCAAGGAATGAGATTTACTTCTTTTGAGACATCAAAATCCCCATTAAAATTTATACAATAGGATTAAGGGATGAGTTCAATTGTAACCTCATTATTGATAATTAAATTCCCTTCCTTTTTCCTAGTGGCCATGGATGCATAATTGTCTGCTTCATAGTTGTTATCTCTTAAGACATGATAAAACCTCAAAGTGGAGAATGAAGAGCTGATATGTCTTATTCTACCAAGCATAGAGTCAAGCCTCGCATATAATGATAATTTTCATTGTTTCATATATCGAATGATGAGAAAAGAGTCTCCAATCATAACTAGGTTATGTATGTTGAGTGAATTAGTGATCTTTGGCCCTTATAGAAGACCATAAGCTTCTATAAGATTATTAGATTGGATTCATATACTCCATTAGTATGATTCCATTACTCTTCCAGGGCTTAGAATTACCCTTGCACCTGCCACCCCAAGATTCTTCTTGGATGCACCATCAAAGAAAATGGAAAATGAGGATTGTTTATCTTTCCAAGCCTTAAAATCCTCCTTATTTAATCGGAGCTTCCAGCTTAATATTGAGTGATTAGATTTCCCTATGTTGGTTTAAATCTCTCCTTCACTTCTTGGTCTAACCCAGGTTCGGATCTAAATAGGTTTCCAACAAAACCCTTTAAAACTATCGGCCCTCCTGGTAAACTAGAAGGAAACACAACAAATAGAGTGCACTGCACAATCTCACCCGAGATAGATTTATGGGTGAATGCAATCCCCAAGTGCTTTCATTCTAGAAAAGAAAGGGGATCAGGGAATTTATGTTATATTCTTCATGCATTAATCTTTGTTATTCATTCAAGTATTCCTAGGATTCATTCACCTTTAGCCTCATGCATGCATTCTAATGCATCTAGTGAATTATTCATTCATAAAATAACCATTGACAGAAATTAAACATGAAAGAAACATCACATAGACAAAAAATTTACCGCGGTTCACCCACTCCTGAGCTATGTCCACAAAGATTTGGTTTCTCTACTATTTTGTTTAGTCTACTGCAAAATATGGCACTACGCACATTACATCTTCCATCATACAATCATGAAGAGGTTCAAGAACCTCTGTGAGGTGGACTAGGTCACACAAATATCCTCAGCCTGTGATCTAACCCTCAAAATAAAGCTTACTCAAGTCTTATACAACCTTATTACAACAATATCTAAACTACCACCAACCGAACCCACAAAAACTAGAACCCCGACCTAGACCTCCTAGGCTCTTATTTATACTATTTTACAAGCTTATAGTCATTACAACCTTTGTCAAAAACCCTAAACCTAACATGCTTAGTCTTTCTTGCCTCCTCACACATGGATTTTCCATCTTGCATGTTGATTTTCCTCATGGGTGTTGCTTTTCATGCCAGTTGTTCTTATCAAAAAATAGGTCTTTCCTTCCAAAAATCGACCTTTCCTCAAAATAGGTTTATGCTTAACAGAGCCCCAAAAATGAAATGTGGCTCGTCCCAAGCCACTTAGGTTGTGTGCTCTCCATAAATAACCTCTTCCAAGATTTAGAATTTCCCTTCCAGCTCTTCCCCTTTAACTCTTCCTAATGCAGCTTTCTCTGTGAGCTCTTCCACCCTCGACGTTGTGATATACTCCTTAAGATATTATGCACTCTCAACGTGATCCTAAGCCATTCTTGTCTTTTCCTTCTCTAGTTTCTCAATAATTTGTGTTTCTTTCTCTTGGAGAGGTTCTAACTGGGCTAGCCTTTCCTGCTTGTTATTATGCGCAGTCTTCAGTTCTTCTTGTAGGGTCTTTATTTCCTACACACACTTCACTCGTTTTGGGATGCTCATGGATTTTTGCCTCTGCTTTAGCTCCTAGATTGCAGTGTTGATTACTTCTCTTATTGATCTAATTGTTGGACCCTATCATATTCTTCCAGCGTTGTCCATAACTGTGCAGTCTTTTCAAACAATTGTGTGACCTTTTAAGCTTCTTTTTACATCACTTCCACTTGCAAGGCTGCTTGTTGTTCCCTTTCAGCCAGAACTTTCAGAGGAGTAGTTGGGGTTAATTTTTCTTTGAGATCCTCGATCTCCTTCTTTTAGTTCTCGAGCATCTATGCAATGATTTGGATTTGTTCTTCCGCATTGATCATGGTTTCCTGCACTCTATCTGGAATCCTTCTAAAAAATTCCTTCAGCTTCTGCTCTAGATTATTTGTGTGTTGTTTCTCCTCTTTTGTCTCGAGCTTTACCTGCTCGAATACTAGTTATAGGGAATCCTTGCCATTCCTAGTTTTCTGTAATTTCACCACATATGTCCTTGTGCATGATTGCACTTCATGCGCGAAACTGACTTGTAGTTTGTACAATGCCTTTGTTGGTATCTTTGCCAGCACCAACTGTACTTGTGGCAAATCCTTAAGTGGTGTCTGGGCTATAGCCTCATCCATCTGCATCATGTATGATGTTACTTGGAAGCTTGTACTCGCTTGTGCTATGGTCTAGATGGTGTGTTCTTCATTTGGCATGGTCCTTCCCTCTGCTTTTGTCACTGAGGGGAAGGTTTTTGTTCCCCTTTCATGCCTATGCGCTACTTGTATTTTTTCTAGGATCTGCCTGATGTCAACCAACTCATTATGTATCCTTCCTCTTTGGCTCTCATCCTCTTCAGACTCCTTAGCTGCGCGATCCTGTACTCTCTCTGTGACAAGATCAACATTTTTCTCGGTGATTGTGTACTCAAGTATCTTCTTATGAGCCTTGGCCTTCATGCACGGCCCCTCTATATGTATAATTGGTTTATTGGGTATCCTTGTTTATTGTGGAGAGGTTGTGGAAGGGGTTTCTTGTGTCATTGTGTCCCCCCTTCCTTATTATTCCTGCATTGAGGTGGTGTCCTTCTTCCCTGACTGTGTATCCTTATTTGGAGCACTGCCTTTTGTCTGTTGCATTGGCTTTTGACTGGGATTCCACTATTGTGTTGGTTTTTTGGGAACAATGTTGTCTTTTGCAGGTGTCTTATATGACCCTGATTCTACCTCCTTTCCCTTTGGCATTTCCTTAGTGATGACCGATATCTTCCAGTCATCCTGCCAATCTCACATCGCCATTTCAACTTCATTTTCATTGATGCAAAAACGAAGTTGAAGCCATTGTTTTGCTGGATCCTTGTGCACTTGGATCCACATATTTTGGCATGTATCTCTGAAGTTGGCTATACCTTGATACTGCATGACCACTTCTGCAGTGATACTCCAGGTGTTGACTATGTTTTCCTAGATGTCATTGAGATACTGCACAAAGTTACCCGCATTGCTAGTTTTTCTCTTGGGGTAGAACATTCTTCCCATGAACATTTACCACAATGTGAAACAGTGGCCTACTCTACCACAAAAATAAGAGTAGGGGGGCTCTTTCCACCCAATTAGTGCTATGAGAATCAGTAGCCAGAAATAGTGGAACTATGTTCCCAAATCCTACATGTCCTTGCATGCATCAAGGAATAGGTTCAGCAGATATGGGGACCAGTTGAGCATCGTGTCATTTTTACACTAAGTTTTAGTTGCAACAACCCATGCAGGGACCTCCTCCTTGCGGAACTTGCATAGCAGTTTTCACACCATTAGTTTTGTGGCCATCCTAATGCTTATGTCATTGATTCGTTTTATGATAATCCCACGCAAACCTCTCTCTGTCTTGTATGGATTCTTCATTTCTTTGAAAAGAGCCTTTTATTTTGTCTTGTCGTCCAAGTACTTCTTGGGACTCTCATCCATTGATGGCAGACCTGCCATGAACAAAATTATCTCTACGTCGATGGAGACAGGTTCTTCCATCCATAAGAAGCCCCCATGATGGAATTCCATCAACTACTTGACGTAGTTATTCACTTCTTTCCCCCTATTGAAGTGGGGAATCTCTTCAAGGTTGGTACACATGATTTTGGTCATCCTGGTGATGTATTAACAATGGTGTACTCAGGTTCCCAACAAGAACTTTCTCCTGAGGAAAGTGGCATTTATCTCCTTCCAGAAAACATATTTTCAAAGTGAGTTCGCAGGCTACATATGGCCTAGGGTGCGAGAATGACCCATTCTCGCAGGCCACCTTCATCTAAGGTGAGAACTTCTCATAGGTTGCTATATACCCAGGGTGCGAAATTGTTTTTAAGCTTGGAAAAGAGATGAAGGCTCAAGGGTTCTAGAAGGGGATCTTCTAGAGAATGGGTTGGCATTCGTATGGTTGTCATTTTACTGGATTCCCTGATTTGGTGGGATCATTATCATCTATGTAACCATCTCATCCTCTCCTATATATTGAAAGGATTCTCATGGAAAAGGTTAAGCAAGATTAATTGAAGAATTGGTGAAGGAATTGTGTGAAGAAACCAGCTTGAACAGAAGCTTGGAAACTCTAGTAGGTCTAACAAGAGGAATTGGATCTTCTTCATGCAAGGACAAAGCAAGTGTGTGTGTTGGAACCAAGAGTCACTGAAAGGAAGATTGCGACATCAAGGCGATCAGTTTGTATCTTCTACTTTCAATTAATATGATACAGCGGCATATTCTTTTCCCATAAAGTCATTCTTACTTTATTGTGTAATTCCTTGATCATACACATAAGTTGACAATTGAATACATTCTTCTATCTTCACTTTGGTTGGTTTGTGTTGTCTTGGTCTTGACCTCACGAGAGCACCAGAGTGAAGCGGGAGCAACAGAGACCTAAGGAAGAAATACAAAGGTATATCACTTGTTCCTCCCTATTAGCTAATTCAATGGTCATAGCTTAGGGAAAGAGTCATGCCCTGTCCTGTTTTGTTCTAGATATAGGTGGATCTAGGGAGATCTGTTAGTGTTTTCACCTACCGATTAGTCCGATAACAAAATTGATGACCATACTGGGGATGCAACCCATTTTTTTAGTGGTTTTTGGTGTTTTTACTTGGCCATTTTCTCTTGCCTTACCTTTCTTCATTTCTATCAATCTTTGAGTCTTCAGGAAACTCTGACAGACTCCTTGGGTCCAGAAGTCTCTTCAAAATTTTTGTCTTTTTCCAAAATTCTGCCTAGTTTCAGGCCTTATCGCACTGAACCCCTCAGTGGCCTGCGAGAACCCCTTGATTTTGCACTTTTCCTTTCAGTCCAATGCGATATTCTCGCAGTCTTCTTGAAGCTATCCTGTGAGAATGCTCCATTCTCGCACTGTACATTACTGATAGCCTGTGAACCCATTTTTAAAATTTTTGGAATTAAGGCTTTTGTATGCTCAGATGCCCAGATTTGTATAGGTGTCTGATAAGAACTTATTAGTCCATTGGTTTATTATTTCATGACTTTGGATTTTGTGCACGATCAATCTTCGGAAATCAAAGGCTCTTCTTGTCCATCTTTTTCTCAACTCTCATCTCTTGACTTTTCTTAACAAGGATATAATCTCTGATCCTAGAATCTGAGTACTTGTTTGGTTAGGAGCCGGTGATTAGTTTGAAAGTTCAGATTGTTTGTCTTTCTCATTTGCTCATTACTTGGAAAATCATTGTTCTCATGCAATTGAAAAGACTAGTCTTGTCTGCTTGTCATTTTTGTCTCCATTGAAATATTGGTTTGGGTTTTGTTTATTGCTTATTCGTTAGATATTGGTTTTCCTTACTTTCACCACCATGGTGTAGATCTTTTTGAAAAGTAAAAAACATTTTTCTTTTTAAAAGCATTTTCATTTTGAAAATATTGGAAATCAATTGTTGAAATAGAACCAATAGAGGATTGTCATTATTATGTGATTCGTTGAAGATTGCATTTTAAAGAAGATTGTATATCGTAGTTCAATATTGTCCTAGAACACTTCTCTTTCCCTACCGTACATAGGATTCATCAAACGAAAATTGATATATTTCATTCCTATCTATGCATTGTTGGGTCAGAGTCTCACACAACATCGGTTTCATCTCCATTTCCTTTACGTAACAACAACCCTTAATAATATTGCGCAATTTTTAAATTTAACTAGTAACTCTTTTCTATGACTCTATTACACCAATAGTTAGCTAGGCTAGAGCTTTGGAATAGGTAGAGAGATACACTCTCCAAAGCACAAAACACACAATAGCATCTTGTGTTAAGGAGTGTCAAATTCCATTTAAAACATTTTGTCTTGGGAAGCCCTTCTCACACAAGGGTCAAACCCGAGGTCGCATTGATATTGACAGAGTTACTCACCCTGCTTCGTTGATATCAGTGTAGAGATTGCATGTATTATGGGGGTCACTTGGAGGTATACTTATAATGATAAGTGGAAGCCTCTCAAGCTGATTTCGGGCTAGATACCCTGCCCTTGTGTGTGGATCGGACTATCGACTGTCCCCCCAGGATTTATTGTTTTCGGTGGTAAACTTAGTGGTCTATATTCTTAGGATCTTACACAAGGTGACTGTGAAGGGGCAAGTCTTCACGGTACCTGGAATAAACATTAGCCAAACTCACTCGGGCTCCTTGGATGGTATACCCACGATTATGTGTAGGAGCTTTCACCAGGGTGTAATTCCGTTAACAGGTCATCAACGTAACTTTTTCACCCTAGCCTCGCCCCTTCTCGTCTCGTTGTTACGAAGTTGGATTTCATCACCAACTAGTGACTTCAGAATTAGAAGGTCTTGTTTGCTTGGTATTGTTTCCTAGATTCTATTTACTAGGGCATGTTGTTTGTTTACCCAAGTTGAACACAAGATTTTCTTCGTAAGTTTGTAACTCGTTCACGATAGACCCTCCACGTCATTCACGTAGAATGCATGTCTTACCTCCAAAAAATCTGGAAGGTTCTCAACCCGTGCCTACAAGCTCACCAGAGGGCTCTCCTCAACAGAGTGAATTCCAAGACATCACCACTCCACATGTGGAAAGAATTGACTCTCTAGAACAGTTCTGAATTACCAATTCTCGAGAGGACTTTCGACTTCACCCTGATTTTAAGAGATGTATTATGCGAGTGAATTCTTCTGGAGACTTACTTGTTTTGTCTTTCGGATCACCGACTGGACCTTTTCCAGGACCTAAGGGCCAAGATCCTTTTTGGTCTACTCGCGTTTTTAGATGGGATTTCTTTGGTTCAAGAGCAGGCATTGAAATCACCGTCTCGCCTGCGTTCGCTGAAACCTCTGACCCAGACACAGTACCTTTTAATACTACTTATTATTTTACTGGTACAGAATCTCCACGAGCTAACCACATCTTAACCCTCCCTTTAGAAATGGTCCATTACACAGATACTATGAGTATTCACACTAGGATTACAGTGGCTAGTCAAGCCCCCATTGGCACACCGCTCTCACCCAGTATCACCCCGATGCTTCCACCCAGATACCGTGCATTGAATGCTTCTATTCCCACTCCTATGAAAATCCCATCTAGAACTCCTGGTGGTCCCTCCTCTTCTGGGCACTCCATTCCTGTTTTCATTCCGACACTTCCTCATACCACTTTCGGAGGACCTTTTTCATCCTCTATCGGCGCCACTAATCCTAGTGGCACCATTCCGTCATTCACACCAAATTACCAAATTCCTGTTGGTGGAAAATTTCACCAAGGAGGTTTGACTCAACCCCCCCTTGTAGGGAAAATTCCTATTGGAACACAAATCCCAATTGGAACACAACCCCCAATTGGAACTCAACCCCCGATTGGAGGACAACCCCCACAGACTCCACCCTACGGACAAAACATACCTCCATCCTTGGCCCAGTATTGGAACCATCTGATACAACATAATCCTCAATCGATTGGGGGGAAACAGCTTCTAGCTACATCAGTTATACCCCCTAGTATAGGCCAACTATATCCAAGTACATCCAATCCTATTTGGGGCTCGAATGCTCAAACTCACATCCCTGTTCAAGGATACAATCCCATGAGCTACTTTCCCCCACAACAACCACTGAATCTTCCTGGGTATTCACATTATATGCAAACTGTTTATGGTCCCGTTGGTTTGCCAACGGGACTCCCTCCCCAAATCCACCAGTACCCGCATGTGAATAGACAGTTACCCTTCTTGGCCACTTTGGACCTCCCGGATCTGTCAAGGAATTTAAATGATCCAATCTGTTACTCTCCCCAATGGCCCGCTATACCTGCCAAGTTACCATCTGACATCCCTAAATTCAATGGCAAAGAGGGACAGGACCCGAACAATCAAGTCATGACTTTTCACCTCTAGTGCTCATCCAACTCCTTGATGGATGACTCTATACATTTACGTCTTTTTCAAAGAACTCTCACAGGTTTTGCCGCGAAGTGGTATATAGAATTACCACGAGGTTTCTTTGCCGACTTCAACACCCTAACTATGGTTTTTCTCACTCATTACCAGTTACCAATCTGTTATGAAATGGGGACTGAGATTTTGAGTTCTTTCAAACAAAACAAAGCCACTCATATCACCGATCACATTCATGAGTGGCAACGAAGATGATGTCTCATCAAACTTGAACTTCCTGATCAGTTGTTGGCAGAGTGGTTCACAAAATCATTTGTGAATGACATCAGTCATGACATCGCCATGGGTGGAGTTGTCACGGAAGAAAAGGGCATAATTCGTGCTCAATACCTTGACCTTGTTTACTCACAAGCGGGTACTCTTTACAACTTACTCCCTGATGCACCTCATCCTTCTACTTTTGCCACTTCAAATACTCCAGCTACTTCTCATGCAGCCGACGGTGTGATTGGCACTTTCCATGCCCAAACACATTCCGCCTCAAGCAACAACCCCAAACCCATTTCTTCTAATGTTCAAAATGCTCCGTCTCCTACCCCACCCACCGGCAACACCTCTGAGGTAAATGTTGCTCAATCTACCCCAGCCGGTAAAAACAAATCCAGAAAGGGAAAGGGTAAGAATAAGGAGGACAAAAATACTTCACAGGCAGAGAGAACCAAAACTCCATCTGTTGATGATAGGGATAAGCGCAAACCTTGATACCCTTGTCTTATCTGTGGTGATTATCACTACACGAAGGATTGTCCACGATGCACCGAGGTTACTAAGTTCCTTCAAGGGGCTCTGAAACCACCCACTCCGGTCATTTTGTCCCAACCCTTCGTCTCTCAACAACAGGCCCAATTGGTCATTCATGACCAACCTTCCCCTTCCACTACATCCTATGTATTAATGTGTTCTGGTGATTCAAAGAAGAATGACATCGCACTTACCACTCGAGCCAAAGATTATTCTCCCTCTAAAGAGAAGGTTGATGTTATACCTCCTTCAGTGGTCCAACCATATCCCACGACTCCACCTACCAACAGTTCTCTTCATCTCGAATGGTCGAACCTCGACATAGTTCTTCACCCTCCTCCAAGGGGCGTCGTTCAGAAATCGGCTTTCAATCCTCATGCTCGTGCTACCCAGAACTACAACATTGTTGAAGATCTGGACCAAGCACCTTCCGCGATGTCAGCCCTCAAAGTCCTTCAAAGTTGTTCCACACAATGAAAGGCATTGTTGAAATCTATCGGTGGAATCGACCCGACGGACACGAATTTAATAAATTTTGACTTGGAAGATCACATTCCAAGGTTACCCCCTCAACTCGCGTTCCAAATCCAAGTTATTGTCTTCGACAAAAACATTTGTAGAACCGTTATCAATGAGGGTGCCTCGACGTGTTTCATGTCTGTTACCTGCTGGAAAGCCATCGGCTCACCCTCTTTGACTTAATCCCATAACACACTCAAAGCCTTCAATGGCTCCGGTTTTAAGCCTTACGGTGTCCTTCCTTCGTTGCCAATCATGCTAGAAGGAAAAATGGTCCAAGTCGAAGTGGAAGTCTTTGATGCTCCTCTTGATTACAATCTTCTACTTGGCCGTAGCTGGATCGATTCCATGCATGCAGTTGTGTCGAATCTTTTTCATGTTGTACGTTTCCCACATCAAAGAAAGGTAATCACTGTCGACCAATTATCCTTCTTTAACTCGGATACGCGTACTAGGAACATACCGTTCATCGCTAAAACCCCACCAGGTTACGAGAACATCAGTGTAGGTCTTCTCAAAGACTCTTCGTTAATGGGTACCTTCCCCATTCCACCACCCAATGTTCCACACTCATCTGTCGCTTCAATCAACATGATCTCCACCTCGATTCAAGGAACCCCTGCGTCTCAAGACCCATGGATGCTTCCCGACCTCGGTGATCATCTTCGTTACGGTGACGAAATGCCTTTAAGTCCAGTCGAATCCACCTATCAGGCCATTCAATCGGCAACCCCTACTACCCCCTCTCTTGGTGATTTGTCTCCAGATCCTTTCCGCATCATTTTTCCCATGGACAAGATGATCATTTCTGTCATGGAAGACACCCCTTGGAACGATGGACATCATCGTTCCATCCTCTTCCTAGAACAACACACCATTGAGAGCTACCAACGGATCTCGACCCCGTCAATCATTGTCATCATTTCCACCATACCCGAGTCCACACACGATGTGTTTTCCAAAGGGAACTTAAGAAATATCTCACCCACTATTCCCCTCGACATATCCATCAAACCTGCAATTGTCGAAAATGTGCATATCAGAGCTTCGTGTTCCCCTGATGAAATCGTCACCTACAAATTGTTTTTCAAAGAATTTTGTGACGTCTTCGCGTGGAGCTATGAATAAATGCCAGGTATCGACCCCGACATTGTGATACATGAGATTAAGACATACCTTGATGCTAAACCCGTCCGGAAATGCCTTCGTCTATTTCACCCACGTAAAGCGTCTGCTATCAAGCTTGAAGTCGAGAAACTTCTCAAAGACGGCTTTATTTACCTGGTGGCCCTCACTGACTGGGTTTCCAATCTTTTCCTGGTCGATAAGAAACAAGGCACAATCTGCGTATGCGTTGATTATAGGGATATCAACAAAGCTTGTCCTAAAGACAACTTTCCTACCCCCTTCGTCGATCATATTGTCGACGATTGCACCGAAAGAGAAATATTCTCTCTGATGGATGGTTTCTCCGGATATAATCAAATCAATATTGTTCTCAAGGATTAACACAAAACCGCTTTAATTTGTCCTTGGGTCACTTTCGGCTATCGAAAGCTTCCTTTCAGTCTAAAGAACGTTGGCGCAACTTTTCAATGCACTATGTCGTATGCCTTCCATGATATCAAGCACATCATGCAACCATATCTTGATGACTTGCCCACTCATTTCATGCGCTGAGTCGATCATCCAATCTACCTCCGAGCCATTTTCATCCGCTGTTGGTTTTACCATATATGCTTGAATCCTCACAAATGCGTTTTTTGCGTAGAATCCGGCCAACTTTGAGGCTTTATTATTTCACGCCAAAGGATCAGGGTAGATCCTTTAAAGCTCGAGGTGATTCTCAATCTCCCTCCTCCTTCTACACTTCACCAGTTACAAAGTTTGCAAGGGAAAGAAAATTTTCTTCATCGTTTCATCCTGAACTACGCCGAGATAACTCATGGATTTATGTGACTACTCAAAAAGGGGTCTGAGTTCGTATGGTATACCATTGCAAACAAAGCCTTTGAAGCTTTGAAACTGTCCTTGACACATGCTCCACTTCTCTTCCCCCCCCAATTACAGTCGTGATTATTTCCTCTACCTCGCAGCCTTAGATTACACCATCGCTATGGTTCTCGTCCAAGAGGATGATTCTCATGATTCTCATGTTATCTATTACTTGATTCGAAGTCTAACACTTACCGAAACCAAGTATTTACATGTCAAAAAATTGGCCTTGGAAACCGTCCAAGCAGTTCAACGTTTCTGGCACTATATCCTCTCTCGCAAGACTACGGTAATTTCTAACTGCAACCCTATGCAACACATTCTCACATGTCAATTGCTAGGGGGAAAGTACTCCAAATGGATCTTGATACTCCAGGAGTTTGACTTGGAATTTGTACGAGCTAAGTCCAAGAAGTCCTTAGTGTTTGTCGAGTTGATATGCGACTTTCCCTACTCTCAAGCGGAAAATGTAGAAGTCGATTAATTACCTAATGAATCCCTTTTCCTAAATAGTACCGATGATCTTTGGTACGGCGATATCATCATATACCTCCAAACCCAGACTTTCTAGCCCAATTTGTCCAGTACTGACCGGCATCGAATACGCTAACAAGCCTGTCAATATATTATTCTCGGGGATACTCTTTATCGTCATGGGATTGACTCAGTTTTTCGATGCTGCCTCACGTTCGAAAAAGCCGAGAAATCCTTAAATGACTGCCATTTGGGAGCCTGTGGTGGTCATATGTCCAGGTATGCTACTGCCCAGAACATCTTACAAGCAGGGTATTTTTGGCCTTCTTTATTTAACGATTGCATCATCACCATCCAAAAATACCTTGCTTGCCAGACCTATAATCATAAGATACGATCACATCCTTCTCCTCTTCAACCTATGGTCTCCATTGGTCCCTTTGTGAAATGGGGTATCGATTTCATGACATGTCACCCCCACTCGACCGGGGGGCATGGATACATTATTGTAGCCATAGATTATTTTACGAAATGGGTCGAGGCGATGCCGACATTTGACAATACTGGAAAGACCGTAGCATTATTCATTTTTAATCACATCATAGCTCATTTTGGTGTTCCTCAGGCTATTTTCATTGATCATAGTAGCCACTTTAGAAACTTCATGAAGTCTGAACTCACTGAAAAGTTGGTTATTCACCATGAAAACTCAACGCCCTATTACCCACAAGCCAACGACCAAGTCGAAGCGATTAATAAAGTTCTCATAACCATGCTTCGACGAATGATAGGGATTCACAAAAAAAGTTGGCACACAATGTTTTTTTCAGCATTGTGGGCTTACAGGACATCCATTAAGTCCACTACTGGGTTTACACCTTTTCGATTAGTCTATGTCCTTGAATCCATCCTCCCGATTGAATGAAAGATACCCTCTTTAAAACTAGTTGTCAAAATCCTACTAAACACTTCTCCAGAAGAAGAACGTCTATTTTATCTCATGCGATTAGACGAAACTCGACATGACGCTACCCTAGTCATATAAGCCCAGAAGAAACATGTCAAGGCCCAATACGAAAAACATGTCAAGCCTCGTAATTTCTCTGAAGGAGATCTAGTTCTCCTCTACGAACAAGATCGAGATATGCTAGGAGCTGGAAAATTCAAAGCCATGTGGTGAGGTCCTTATATCGTTAGATGCGTTTTGGAGAAAGGAGCCTATGAGTTAGTAGATTATGATGGTATCCCTCTGAGTGAACCCAGAAATGGGTTGTACTTAAAGAAGTACTATGCATAAGATCAATTGTGGCACGAGTACTTGTATTTTGTTGTATCATACTTCTTGTGTGTTACTGTAGTTTTCTTTTTTCGTTATCTAGTCTCTGCCCTTATGCTACGTTGTGTTTTGTTTCCAGATGTCAGAGTCTTCGCTACCCCACATTGGCTTCACTGATGGCACTAGTTGTAGTACTTAGAACCTTGTTTCTGCTGCGTGGGCAATTTACGCCCCTACAAACTAACTTATCACTCTACGAGGTGTGTGCCTCGGCCGTGCGACCAACAATATTGCAGAGTATAGTGTCGTTATCAAATTTTTTATTGATGCTATCTCACTCAGTATCCCTCACTTGGTTGTATGACTCAATTTGTAGCTTGTAGTACTACAGTTAAGTAATTTCTATGCTATTCGAAGTCCTACTTTGTTAAGGGTATATTTGAGAATTTGCCTCTTAGAACGTTATTTTGATTATATTGAGTATCAACATATTCCTAGATGTCTAAATACATTAACTGATGCATTAGCTAACTATTTATTAGACAGACATTTGGATCATTTATAAATCAATCACACCATAAGTATCACACAACACAAGATAAGCCGGTAGAAGCCATATGTATATACAACGATCAAAACATTTTTTACAAAAACGTTTTGTCCGAGGACCAAAATTTCAAAATCTGAATCTCATAGCTTCTACAAAGTAACATCATGGATGACGTTCATGGTAACACATGACTCCCCGGGCAACCCTATGAAGCAGTTGGCCAACAGAATTTGACACGCCCACAGTATGACGCAGATAACGTCACGGGAGCTCTCCAAGAGGCATGTCTAGAATGTCTACAGTCAAACCCTCTAAGTTTTGTTCCACTACCTCATAATCTTCAGCATCCCATCATGGCACTCGAGCCACCTCTCCCTGTCATTCAATAGGAGAAGTACCCGGAGGTCGATAAGGCCCCATGTCTATGTCATCAAAGAAGAATTTTTGTAATTAGACCTCGAACAAACATAAAAACATTTGCATATGATAAAATTCACAAAAAGATTTAAAAAGTAAAAAATGTCTACTTCTTACCGAGATCTCCCCACTGAGAGCCCTCGGGCAGGGCCAAGTCCAGATCCCCTCAGAAGTCCAACCCAACATAGGCATGATCATTGACCATCAGCATCTGTGGTCGCAACCAGTCAAAGAAGGAATCGTTGTATTTGATGATTGGTCCAGCTACATGTCGGGCCATGAGGTTACACCACCTCAACATTCTTGGATCCTCTTGAGCCAGTAAACCCCATTCAACCTGCAACCTCAGCAATGCAACCCTCTCAAGAAAGAAGGACACTAAAAATGACCCGTACCCAAATTTCTTCAGGTCGCCTCTCCTACATTTAGTCAATTGCCTCTTCACGCTCCGAAGGACTGTGTCTCACCAATTAAAGACCCGAGGTTGAGTACACTCTATGGCATACTGAAAGTATCTCTAGAGAGCCATGTGTAGAGCAGTTCTCCCAGCCATACAAGCAATGGTGAACAAAATAGTGCGAAGGGTCAAATCCTGCACCCCCCAAATGGCCACTTTTCCTTTGCTTCTTTCCACCTCTAGAACATGGTACAAACGGCAGTATTCACTCATAGGCAGCCCACCACCTCGGCTACTAGTCAAGCTACCGTTGTACCCGCATCGTTACAGTACTGTCAGGAAATAAACGTCCTCGATATCCAAGGACAATGTGTGGACCCCTACGTGTAATACTTGTTGGTCCACGTCCCACATATGAACGAGGTACTCCAACAGCCTGACTTGGGCCCTCATACCCGGGATCCAAAATAATTTCAAGAGACCACAGTCTCGCAAAGCGGCAATGGTGCCTGGGTTATTCCCGACAATGGCATCATCTTCTTCATGCTCTCTTTCATTCCATTCCAGAACCATGGTGACAGCCAAATGCCTGCATAAGAAACATAAGAAGAAGGTCAGCAACTCTCTTCAAGACTTGGTACATTTTTCATTGGGAAAACATCAAACAAAATTTTCACTTTGCGGTTCTCACAGGTGCCCCTTTGGCATAGTGCAAGGTTCTCGCAGGTGCCTTTTGGGCCACCTGCGAGAATCATGCATTCTCACAGGTCCCTTGTGGCTAGCCTGAGAGAATGCCTGAGCGCAAATTTGAGCCCTAAAACAAGCTCAAAAACTTGAAATTTACCAATGAAAATTAAAAATTGAACCATGAAAAGATAGAAGACAAGGAGCTTACCTCACTGCTAGAGACAGTTTGCCAAATGGTTGCTCGTACCTTCCGCAATCGAGCGCCGAAATTCAAGGGAAAAAGAGGGGTTTTGGGATAAAATCTTGGAAAAATTACAATGACTATGGTAAAAAGAACTTTTAACCACTTATCTTTACTTTTACTATTTTTGTTGGTTTTTATAATTGTTTTATTTATTAAACCTAATGCCTAATACCCCTATGAGTGCGAATTTTTGCAGACATGACGAATTCGACGTCCATACGTAGGGATACAAATATTTTTCTCTTTTTCATCACATGTTTAAGTTGTTTGTTATGGTTTTTGCACAAAACCTCGAGCTTGGTCTTTGTTCGTTCTCACGCTCGAAAATACATGAGAACATAATCAAGCACACTTTTATCACTTTTTCGGGCTCAACAAGGTTATACAAAAAAGGAACCCCCTGGAGTCCTCTTTAAGCTCTTTTTAGACTCTCTAAACATGAAAATATTTTCGAGCGATCTTGTTATTTTCACACTCGTTAAAGTATTTGAAGAAAGCATCTGTTGGGCGATAATTTATCTCTTTTTCGGTCTCATCGGACTATTTTACGAAAAAGGAACTAAGAGAGTTCTCTTTTGAGTGTTTTTCCAAAATCTATAATCATGAAAAACCTTCGATTTTTCTATCTTTGGACTCATTAAAAAAATATCGAAAGACCTATAATGGGACCAAACCAGTCCTTCCTAGGGTTCGTTAAACATACTCCGAAGGATGAGCTTAAATCAACAAGCATATATTATCCTCCTCAAGCTTGAGTAAACATAAAGAGGTACTCGCTAGAAATGGTGGGGGGAAATTTGGGAAAGGGATGTGTTTTCGTATTCATATTATTGGCAATAAGTGTTGCTCTTGAACATGACACCCCCTTATTCATTAATTGAAGCCAGTTTGGGAAATTCATTTGTCTCTAATACGATTTTCTACAAGGTCGTATCCTTAGTCGTCTCTGAGTCAATGCTGCCAAATCATTGGTCATGTCATTCATATGTTCAAGAGAAGTTCATCCGAAACCTCTATTGAGTCGTCCATCTATAGTTGTCCATTCTCTACATGTCGGCCTTCCTTG
Source organism: Picea engelmannii (assembly GCA_009831015.1). Lineage (NCBI taxonomy): Eukaryota > Viridiplantae > Streptophyta > Pinopsida > Pinales > Pinaceae > Picea > Picea engelmannii. Next base: position 41,406 of record ML822371.1, read on the forward strand.
TGTCTAGTTCAACTTACAACATACTCTGTTTCACCTTCAAAATCTATTACTCATTTCCTGTCATTGATGGGGGATACATCAAGGCCCTCCTGTGATGAGTTTTGTTCTGTCGAATCCAACTCATTATCCGGAAACAAGACTTAGAAATTATTTGGTACCTTGGAAATTGCATGCCTCAATGGCAGGTTTCCTCGCTTTCGATAGTGGGTTTTCATCATTGACCCCTGATCAGGAGATTTCGTCGAATGTTCGACCTCAACTCATTTATTCACATTTGGTGGATTGTACTAGCGTACCTTGGGATTCATTGACATTAATGATGATTTCCCTCACACTTGTTAACGGTTTCATCAATGACCGGTAATCAAGTGGTTTCTACCATGTTCGACATCAGCACATGTAATCACATGGTTAGATTCATACTTTCAGGTGACGGGATTGAAGACCCTAGGTCTCATCTCTTTGATCTAGGCTACGATGGAATATGTATAATTTGCTGACACATAGATCCACTTTGTATGTCTCGTGGCTATGTCGTCTTAATTTGAATTTTCTTGCATAGATCCACAGTGTATTCTTGGTGGCTATGCGATATTTTGATGGCATGGATCCACGGTCTATGATTGGTGGCCATGACCTATGTTTATGATGTCATCTATCTGTGATCTGAGTATGGGAATGCCTACCTCATAACTAGTATGATATTCTGCAAATGCTTGGTTGTTTGCAGGTTTTCGATTAGGTGCACTCCTGGTTTCTGACACACACGCACAGTTTACAAAGTATTTCAGCTGTCACTGATTCCATCCTCATAATTTGGGGGGGCATTCTCTTACACATGATTTTGGTCATCCTGGTGATGTATTAACAATGGTGTACTCAGGTTCCCAACAAGAAATTTCTCCTGAGGAAAGTGGCATTTATCTCCTTCCAGAAAACATATTTTCAAAGTGAGCTCACAGGCTACATATGGCCTAGGGTATGAGAATGACCCATTCTCACAGGACACCTTCATCTAAGGTGCGAACTTCTCACAGGCTGCTCTATACCCAGGGTGAAAACTTGTTTTTAAGCTTGGAAAAGAGATGAAGTCTCGAGGGTTCTAGAAGGGGATCTTCTAGAGAATGGGTTGGCATTCGTATGGTTGTCATTTTACTGGATTCCCTGATTTGGTGGGATCATTCTCATGTATGTAACCATCTCATCCTCTCCTATATATTGAAAGGATTCTCATGGAAAAGGTTAAGCAAGATTAATTGAAGAATTGGTGAAGGAATTGTGTGAAGAACCCATCTTGTACAGAAGCTTGGAGACTCTAGTAGGTCTATCAAGAGGAATTGGATCTTCTTCATGCAAGGACAGAGCAAGTGTGTGTGTTGGAATCAAGAGTCATCGAAAGGAAGCTTGCGACATCAAGGCGATCAGGTTGTATCTTCTACTTTCAATTAATATGATACAGCGGCATGTCCCTTTCCCATAAATTTGTTCTTACTTTATTGTGTAATTCCTTGATCATACACATAAGTTGACGATTGAATACATTCTGCTATCTTCACTTTGGTTGGTTTGTGTTGTCATAGTCTTGACCTCACAAGAGCACCGGAGCAAAGCGGGAGCAAAAGAGACCTAAGGAAGAGATACAAAGGTATGTCACTTGTTCCTCCTTATTAGATAATTCGATGGTCGTAACTTAGGGAAAGATTCATGTCCTGTCCTGTTTTGTTCTAGATCCAGGTGGATCTAGGGAGATCTGTTAGTGTCTGCACCTATCGATTAGTTCGATAACAAAATTGGAAACCATATTGGGGATGCAACCCATTTTTTTAGTGGTTTTTGGTGTTTTTCCTTGGACATTTTCTCTTGCCTTACCTTTCTTCATTTCTATCAATCTCTGAGTCTTCAGGAAACTCTGACATACTCCCTAGGTCCAGAATTCTCTTCAAAAAATTTGTCTTTTTCCAAAATTCTACCTAGTTTCAGGCCTTCTCGGACTGAACCCCTCAGTGGCCTGAGAGAACCCCTTAAGTTCACACTCTTCCTTTCAGTCCAGTGTGATATTCTTGCACTCTGCTTGAAGCTATCCTGCGAGAATGCTCCATTCTCGCATTGTACATTACTAATAGCCTGCGAACACATTTTTAAATTTTTTGGAATTAAGGCTTTTGTTTGCTCAGATGCCCAGATTTGTATAGGTGTCTGATAAGAACTTCTTAGGCCACTGGTTGATTGTTTCTTGACTTCGGATTTTGTGCACTATCAGTCTTCAGAAATCAAAGGCTCTTCTTGTCCATCTTTTTCTCAACTCTCATCTCTTGACTTTTGTTAACAAGGATATAATCTCTAATCCTGGAATATGAGTACTTGTTTGGTTAGGAGCCGGTGATCGGTTTGAAAAATGGGATTGTTTGTCTTTATCATTTGCTCATTACTTGGAAAATCATTGTTCTCATGCAATTGAAAAGACTAGTCTTGTCTGCTTGTCATTTTTGTCTCCATTGAAAGATTGGTTTGGGTTTTGTTTATTGCTTATTCGTTAGTTATTGGTTTTCCTTACTTTTACCACCATGGTGTAGATCTTTTTGAAAAGTAAAAAACATTTTTGTTTTTAAAAGAATTTTCATTTTGAAAATATTGGAAATCAATTGTTGAAATAGAACCAATAGAGGATTGTCATTGTTACGTGATTCGTCGAAGATTGCATTTTAAAGAAGATTGTATATCGTAGTTCAAGATTGTTCCGGAACACTTCTCTTTCCCTCCCGTACATAGGATTCATCGAACAAAAATTGATATATTTCATTCCTATCTATGCATTGTTGGGTCAAATTCTCACACAACATCGGTTTCATCTCCATTTCCTTTGAGTAACAACAACCCTTAATAATATTGTGCAATTTTTAAATTTAACTAGTAACCCTTTTCTAGGACTCTGTTACACTAACAATTAGCTAGGCTAGAGCTTTGGAATAGGCAAAGAGATACACTCTCCAAAGAACAAAACACACAATAGAATCTTGTGTTAAGGAGTGTCAAATTCCATTTACAACATTTTGTCCTGGGAAGCCCTTCTCACACAAGGGTCAAACCCGAGGTCACAATGATATTGACAGAGTTACTCACCCTGCTTCGTTGATATCAGTGTAGATATTACACGTATTACGGGGGTCACTTGGAGGTATACCCACAATGATAAGTGGAAGCCTCTCAAGCTGATTTTGGGCTAGATACCCTACCCTTGCATGTGGATCGGACTGTCGACTGTCCCCCCAGGATTTATTGTTGTCGGTGGTAAACTTAGTGGTCTATCTTCTTAGGATCTTACACAAGGTGACTGTGAAGGGGCAAGTCTTCACAGTACCTGGAATCGACGTTGGCCAAACTCACTCGGGCTCCATGGAGGGTATACCCATGATTATGTGTGGGAGCTTGAACCAGGGTGTAAGTCCGTTAAGAAGGTCGTCAACGTAAATTTTTCACCCTAGCCCCACCCCTTCTCGTCTCGTTGTTACAATGTTGGATTTCATCACCAACTAGTGACTTTGAAATTAGAAGGTCTTGTTTGCTTGGTATTGTTTCCTAGATTTTATTTACTAGTGCATGTTGTTTGTTTACCCAAGTTGCCCACAGGATTTTCTTCGTAAGTTTGTAACTCGTTCACGATAGACCCTCCACGTCATTCACGTAGAATGCAGGGCTTACCTCTAGAAAATATGGAAGGTTCTCAACCCCTGCCTACAAGCTCACCAGAGGGATCTCCTCAACAGAGTGAAGTCCAAGATGTCACCACTCCACACGTGGAAAGAACTGACTCTCTAGAACGGTTCTGAATTACCAATTCTCGAGAGGACTTTTGACTTCACCCCAATTTTGAGAGACATATTATGCGAGTGAATTCTTTCGGAGACTTATTTGTTTTGTCTTCTAGATCATTGACTAGACCTTTTCAAGGACCTGAGGGCCAAGATCATTTTTGGTCTACTGGCATTTTTATACGGGATCTATTTGGTTCAGGAGCAGGCATTGAAATCACCGTCTCACCTGCGTTCCCCGAAACCTCTGACCCAGACTCAGTACCTTTTACTACTGCTTATTATTTTCCTGGTACAGAAGCTCCGCGAGCTGACCACATCTTGACCCTCCCTTTAGAAATGGTCCATTACATAGATACTAGGAGTATTGATACCGGGATTATAGCGGCTAGTCAAGCCCCCATTGGCACACCGCTCTTGCCCAGTGTCACCCCGACGCTTCCACCTGGATACCGTGTGTTGAATGCTTCTATTCCCACTCCTACGCAAACCCCATCCAGAACTCCTGGTGGTCCCTCCTCTTTTGGGCACTCCCCTCCTGGTTTCATTCCAACACTTCCTCAACCCCCTTTCAGAGGACCTTTTTCATCATCTATCGACAACACTAATCCTAGTGGCACCATTCCGTCATTCACACCAAATTACCAGATTCCTGTTGGTGGACAATTTCACCAAGGAGGTTTGACTCAACCCCCCCTTGTAAGGAAAATTCATGTTCGAACACAAATCGCAATTGAAACACAACCCCCAATTGGAACTCAACCCCCACCAACCCCACCCTACAGACAAAACATACCTCCATCCTTGGCCCAGTATTGGAACCATCTGGTACAACATAATCCTCAATCGACTGGGGGGCAACAACTTCTAGCTACATTAGTTATACCCCCTAGTATAGGCCAACCATATCCAATTACATCCAATCCTATTTGGGGCTCGAATTCTCAAACTCACATCCCTGTTCAAAGATACAATCCCATGAGCTACTTTCCTCCACAACAACCACCGAATCTGCTTGGGTATTCGCATTATATGCAGACTGCTTATGGTCGCACTAGTTTTCCAATGGGACTCGCTCCCAAAAACCACAAGTACCCGCATGTGAATAGACAGTTACCCTTCTTGGCCACTTTGGACCTCCTGGATCTGTCAAGGATTTTAAATGATCCAATTCGTCACTCTCCCCAATGGCCTGCTATACCCACCAAGCTACCATCTAACATCCGTAAATTCAATAGCAAAGAGAGAGAGGACCTGAACAATCACATCATGACTTTTCACCTCTAGTGCGCATCCAACTCCTTGATGGATGTCTCTATACCTTTACGTCTTTTTCAAAGAACTCTCACAGGTTATACTGCAAAGTGGTATATAGAATTGCCACGAGGTTTCTTCACCGACTTCAACACCCTAGCTATGGATATTCTCACTCAATACCAGTTACCAATCCGTTATGAAACAGCGACCGATATTTTGAGTTATTTCAAACAAAACAAAGCCACTCATATCTCCGATCACATTCATGAGTGGCGACGGAGACAACGTCTCATCAAAATTGAACTTCCCAATCAGTTGTTGGCAGAGTGGTTCACAAAATCATTTGTGAATGACATCAATTGTGACATCGCCATGGGTGGAGTTGTCACAGAAGAATAGGCCATAAGTTGTGCTCAATACCTTGACCTTGTTTACTCACAAACGGGTACTCTTTACGACTTACTCCCTGATGCACCTCGTCCTTCTACTTCAGCCACTTCAACTACTCCACTTGCTTCTCATGCAGCCGACGGTGTGATTGGCACTTTCCATGCCCAACCACATTCTACCTCAAGCAACAACCAAAAACCTATTTCTTCTAATTTTCAAAATGCTCTGTCTCCTACCCCGCCCATCGGCAAGACCTCTGAGGTAAATGTTGTTCAATCTACCCCAGCTGGTAAAAAAAAATCCTGAAAGGGAAAGGGTAAGAACAAGGAGGACAAAAATACTTCTCAAGCAGAGGGAACCAAAACTCCACCTGTTGACAATAGGGATAAGCGCAAACCTCAACACCCTTGTCTTATCTTTGGTGATGATCACTACACGAAGGATTGTCCACGACGCACCGAGGTTACTAAGTTCCTTCAAGGGGCTCCGAAGCCACCCACTACGGCCATTTTGTCTTAACCCTTCCCCTCTCAATAATAGGCCCAATTGGTCATTCATGACCAACCTTCCCCTTCCACTACATCCTATGTATTAATGTGTACTGGTGATTCAAAGAAGAATGAAATCACACTTACCACTCGAGCGAAAGATTATTCTCCCTCTAAAGAGAAGGTTGGATTTATACCTCCTTCAGTGGTCCAACCATATTCCATGAATCCAGCTACCAACGGTCCTCTTCATCTTGAATGACCAAGCCTCAACACAGTTCTTCACCCTCCTCCAAAGGGCATCGTTCGAAAATTGGCTTTCAATCCTCATGCTCGTACTGCCCAGAACTACAGTATTGTTGAAGATTTGGCCCAAGCACCTTCCACGATGTCAGCCCTCGAAGTCCTTCAAAGTGTTCCCACACAACGGAAGGCATTGTTGAAAGCTATTAGTGGAATGGACCCGACGGACATGAATTTAATATTTTTTGACTTGGAAGATCACATTCCAAGGTTACCTCCTCAACTCGCATTCCAAAACCAAGTGATTGTCTCCAACAAAAACATTTGTAGAACCATTATCGGCAAGGGTGCCTCGATGTGTGTCATGTCTGTTACTTGCTGGAAAGCCATCAGCTCTCCCTCTTTGAATGAATCCCATAACACACTCAAATCCTTCAATGTCTTTGGTTTTAAGCCTTACGGTGTCCTTCCTTCGTTGCCAATCATGCTAGAAGGAAAAATGGTCCAAGTCAAAGTGGAAGTCTTTGACGCTCCTCTCGATTACAATCTTCTACTTGGCCGTAGCTGGATCGATTCCATGCGCCCAGTTGTATCGACTCTTTTTCGTGTTGTACGTTTCCCACATCAAGGAAAGGTAATCACCGTCGACCAATTAGCCTTCTTTAACTTGGATACACGTACTAGAAACATACCATTCATCGCTAAAACCCCACCGGGTTACGAGAACATCGGTGTAGGTCTTCTCAAAGACTCTTCGTTAATGGGTACCTTCCCCATTCCACCACCCGATGTTCCACACTCGTCTGTCACTTCAATAAACATGATCTCCACCTTGATTCAAGGAACCCTTGCGTCTCACGACCCATGGATGGTTCCCGACCCCGGCGATCATCTTCATTACGGCGATGAAATGCCTTTAAGTCTGATCGAATACGCCTATCAGGCCATTCAATCGACAACCCCTTCTACCACCTCTCTTGTTGATTTGTCTCCAGATCCTTTCCACGTCATTTTTCCCATGGATACAATGATCATGTCTGTCATGGAAGACACACCTTGGAATGATGGACATCACCGTTCCATCCTCTTCCTGGAACAACACACCATTGAGAGCTACCAATGGATCTTGACCCCATCGACCGTTGTCGTCATTTCCACCATTCCCGAGTCCACACACGATGTGTTTTCCGAAGGGAACTTAAGAAATATCTCACCCACTATTCCCCTCGACATATCCATCAAACCTGGAATTGTCAAAAATGTGCATTTCGCAGCTTCGTGTTCCCCTGATGAAATCGTCACCTACAAATCACTTTTCAAAGAATTTCGTGACGTCTTTGCCTGGGACTATGAAGAAATGTTGGGCATCGACCCCGACATTTTGATACATAAGATTAAGACATACCCCGATGCTAAACTCGTCCAGCAATGCCTTCATCCAGTTCACCCACATAAAGTGGCTGCTATCAAGATTGAAGTCGAGAAACTTCTCAAAGCCGACTTTATTTACCCGATGGCCCTCACTGACTGGGTTTCCAATCTTGTCCCGATCAACAAGAAACAAGGCACAATCCGCGTCTAAGTTGATTATAAGGATATCGACAAAGCTTGTCCTAAAGACAACTTTCCTACCCCCTTCGTCGATTAGATTGTCGACGATTGCGTCGGAAGAGAAATCTTCTCTCTGATGGATTTTTTCTCCGGATATAATCAAATCATTATTGTTCCCGAGGATCAACACAAAATCGATTTCATTTGTCCTTGGGGAACTTTCGCCTATCAAAAACTTCCTTTCAGTCTAAAGAATGTTGGCGCAACTTTTCAATGTGCTATGTCTTATGCCTTCCATGATATCAAACACATCGTGCAACCATATCTTGATGACTTACCCACTCATTCCATGCGCCGAGTTGATCATCCAATCCACCTCTGAGCCATTTTCATCCGTTGTCGGTTTTACCATATACGCTTGAATCCTCACAAATGCGTTTTATACGTAGAATCCGATTGACTTCTAGACTTTATTGTTTCACATCAAGGGATCAAGGTAGATCCTTTAAAGGTCAAGGCGATTCTCAATCTCCCTCCTCCTTCTACACTTCGCCAGTTACAAAGTTTGCAAGGGAAAACAAAATTTCTTCATCGTTTCATCCCGAACTACACTGAGATAACTCTTGGATTTACATGACTACTCAAAAAGAGGTATGAGTTCGTATGGGATACCATCACAAACAAAGCCTTCGAATCTTTGAAACTGTCCCTGACACGTGCTCCGCTTCTCTTCCCCCCTGATTACAATCACAATTATTTCCTCTACCTCGCAGCCTCGGATTACACCATCTCTATGGTTCTCATACAAGATGATGATTCTCATGATGAACATGTTATCTATTACTTGAGTCAAATTCTAACGCTTATCGAAACCAAGTATTTACATGTCGAAAAACTGGCCTTGGAAGTCGTCCAAGCAGTTCAACGTTTCTGGCACAATATCATCTCTCGCAAGACTACGGTAATTTCTAACTGCAACCCTATGCAACACATTCTCACACGTCAATTGCTAGGGGGAAAGTACTCCAAATGGATCATGATACTCCAGGGGTTTGACTTGGAATTCGAACGAGATAAATCCAAGAAGTCCTTAGTGTTTGCCGAGTTGATATGCTACTTTCCCTACTCTCAAACAGAAAATGTAGGAGTCGATTCATTACCTGATGAATCCCTTTTCCTAATTAGTTCCGATGATCTTTGGTACGATGATATCATCATATATCTCCAAACCCAGACTTTTCGACCCAATTTATCCAGTACTGTCTGACGTCGAATACGCTACCAATCCAATCAATATATTATCCTTGAGGATACTCTTTATCGTCATGGGATTGACTCAATTTTTCGACACTGCCTTAGGTTCGACGAAGCCAAGAAAGCCTTAAATGACTGCCAATCAGGAGCTTGTTGTGATCATATGTCCGGGTATGCTATTGTCCAGAAGATCCTACGAGCAGGTTATTTTTGGCCTTCTTTATTTAACGATTGCATCATCGCCGTCCAAAAATGCCACGCTTGCTAGACCTATAATCATAAGATACAATCACATCCTGCTCCTCTTCACCCTATGGTCTCCATTGGTCCCTTTGTGTAATGGGGTATCGATTTCATGACATGTCACCCCCACTTGACCGGGGGGCATGGATACATTATTGTAGCCGTAGATTATTTTATGAAATGGGCCGAGGCGATGCCGACATTTGACAATACTGAAAAGACCACAGTATTATTCATTTTTAATCACATCATAGCTCATTTTGGTGTTCCTCAGGCTATCGTCACTGATCACGGTAGCCACTATAGAAACTTCATGATGTCCGAACTCACTGAAAAGTTGGGTCTTCGCCATGAAAACTCAACACCCTATTACCCACAAGCCAACGGCCAAGTCTAAGCGATTAATAAAGTTCTGATAACCATGCTTCGACAAATGATAGGGATTCACAAAATAAGTTGGCACACAATGTTGTTTTTAGCATTGTGGGCTTACAGGACATCCATTAAGTCAGCGACTAGGTTTACACCTTTTCGGTTAGTCTATGGCCTAGAAGCCATCCTTTCGATTGAATGCAAGATACCCTCTTTAAAACTAGTCGTCGAACTCCTACCAAACACTTCTGCAGAAGAAGAACTTCTGTTGTATCTCATGTGATTAGCCAAAACTCGACGCGACGCTACCATAGTCACAGAAGCCCAAAAGAAATGTGTCAAGGACCAATACGACAAACATGTCAGGCCTTGCGTTTTCTCCGAAGGAGATCTGGTTCTGCTCTACGAACAAGATCGAGATATGCTAGGAGCTGGAAAATTCAAAGCCATGTGGCGAGGTCCTTATATCGTTAGACAAGTTTTGGTGAAAGAGGCCTACGAGTTAGTAGATTACGACGGTATCCCTTTGAGTGAACCTAGAAATGGGTTCTACTTAAATAAGTACTATGCATAAGATCACCTGTGCACGAGTACTTGTATTTTATTGTATCATACTTATTTTGTGTTATTGTAGTTTGTTTTTTTCGTTATTTGGTCTCTTCCCTTCTGTTACATTGTGTTTGGTTTCTAGATGTCGGAGTCTTCGCTACCCCACATTGGCTTCACTGATGGCGCTAGCCATAGTACTCCGAACCTTGCTTCTGCTACGTGGGCAATTTACGCCCCTACAAATGAACTTATCACTCTACGAGGTGTGTGCCTCAACTGTGCGACCAACAATATTGCAGAGTATAGCACCATTATCGAATTGTTTATTGATGCTATCTTGCTCGGTATCTTTCACTTGGTTGTACAACTCGATTCACATCTTGTAGTACTATAGTTAAGTAATGTCTATTTTATTCGAAGTCCTACTTTGTTAAGGGTATATTTGCGAATTCGCCTCTTAGAACGCTATTTTGATTATATTGAGTATCAGCATATTCCTAGATGTCTAAATACATTAACTGATGCATTAGCTAAATATCTATTAGATAGACATTTGGATCATTTATAAATCAATCATAGCACAAGTATCACACAACACAAGATAAGCCGGTAAAAGTCGTATGTATATATAACGATCAAAAAGTTTTTTACAAAAAAGATCTCTCTGAGGACCAAAATTTCAAAATTTGAAGCTCATAGCTTCTACAAAGTAACATCATGGATGACGTTCACGGTAACACATGACTGCCCGGGGAAGCCTACAAAGCATTCGGCCAACAGACTCTGACATGCCCACTATATGACACTAATAACTTCGCGGGACCTCTCCAAGAGGCATGTCTGGAATGTCTGTACTCAAACCCTCTAAGTTTTGTTCCACTACCTCATAATCTTCAGCATCCCATCGTGGCACTGGAGCCACCTCTCCCTGTCATTGAATAGGAGAAGTACCCAGAGGTCTGTGTCATCAAAGAAGAATATTTGTAAATAGACCTCAGACAAACATAAAATCATTTGCATGTGATAAAATTCACAAAAATATTTAAAAAGTAAAAAATGTCTACTTCTTACCAGGATCTCCCCACTAAGCGCCCTCGGGCAGGGCCAAGTCTGGATCCCCTCGGAAGTCCAACCCAGCATTGGCATAATCATCAACCATTAGCATTTGTGGTCACAACCAGTCAAAGAAGGAATCATTGTATTTGATGATTGGTCCAACTACATGTCGGGCCATGAGGTTACACCACCTCAACATTCTCGGATCCTCTAGAGCCGGTAACCCCCACTCAACCTGCAACCTCAGCAAGGGAACCCTCTTAATAAATAAGGACACCAACAATGACCTGTACCCGAATTTCTTCAGGTCACCTCTCCTGCATTTAGTCAACTGCCTCTTCACGCTACGAAGGACTGTGTCTCACCAGTTAAAGACCTGAGGCTCAGTACCCTTATGGCATACTGAAAGTAGCTCTGGAGAGTCATGTGTGGAGCAGCGCTCCCAGCCATACGTGCAATGGTGAACAAAATTGTGCAAAGGGTCAAGTCTTGCACCCCCCAAATGGCCACTTTTCCTTTGCTTCTTTCCACCTCTGGAACACAGTACAAACGGCAGTATTCACTCATAGGAAGCCCACCACCGCGGCTTCCAGTCAAGCTAGCGTAATACCTGTGCCATGACAGTCCTATCAGGAAATAAATGTCCTCTATATCCAAGGACAATGTGTGGACCCCTACATGGAATACTTGTTGGTCCACATCCCACATATGAACAAGGTACTCCAACAGCCTGACTTGGGCCCTCATACCCGGGATTCGAAAGAATTTCAGGATACCACAGTCTCGCAAAGTGGCAACAGTGCCTGGGTTATTCCCGGCAATGGAATCATATTCTTCATGCTCTCTTTCACGCCATTCTATAACCATGGTGATAACCAACTGCCTGCATAAGAAACATAAGAAGAAGGTCAGCAACTCTCTTCAAGATTTGGTACATTTTTCATTGGGCAAACATCAAACAAAATTTTCACTTTGCGGTTCTGACAGGTGCCCCTTTTGCACAGTGTGAGGTTCTCGTAGGTTCCTTTGGGGCCACCTGCAAGAATCATGCATTCTCGCAGGTCCCGTGTGGCTAGCCTGCGAGAATGCCTGAGCGCAAATTTGAGCCCTAAAACAAGCTCAAAAACTTGAAATTTACCAATGAAAAATAAAAATTGAACCATGAAAAGATAGAAGACAAGGAGCTTACCTCACTGCCGGAGACGGTTTGCAAAATGGTTTCTCATACCTTCCGCAATCGAGCACCAAAAGTCAAAGGCAAAAGAGGGGTTTTGGGCTAAAATCTTGGAAAAGTTACAATGACTATGGTAAAAAGAACTTTTACCTACTTATATTTACTTTTACCATTTTTGTTGGTTTTTATAATTGTTTTATTTATTAATCCTAATGCCTAATACCCCTATGAGTGTGAATTTTTGCAGACATGACGACTTTGACATCCATACGTAGGGATACGGATATTTTTCTCTTTTTCATCGCATGTTTAAGTTGTTTGTTATGGTTTTTGCAAAAAAACCTCGAGCTTGGTCTTTGTTCGTTCTCACGCTCGAAAATACATGAGAATGTAATCGAGCACACTTTTATCACTTTTTTAGGCTCAACAAGGTTATATGAAAAAGGAAACCCTGGAGTCCTCTTTAAGCTCTTTTCAGACTCTCTAAACGTGAAAAGATTGTCGAGCGATCTTGCTATTTTCACGCTCGTTAAAGCATTTGAGGAAAGTGTTTGTTGGGCGATAATTTATCTCTTTTTCGGTCTCATCAGACTATTTTACGAAAAAGGAACTGAGATATTTCTCTTTTGAGTGTTTTTCCAGACTCTAGAATCATGAAAAACCTTCAAGTTTTCTATCTTTGGACTCATTAAACAAACATCGAAAGAAACGTAATGGGACCGAGCCACTCCTTCCTAGGGTTCGTTAAACATACTCCAAAGGACTCATCCAAAGAATGAGATTACATCAACAAGCATGTGTTATCCTCCTCAAGCTTGTATAAAAATAAAGAGGTACTCGCCAGAAATGGTGGGGGGAAATTTGGGAAAGGGATGTGTTTTCATATTCATATTATTGGTAGTAAGTGTCTCTCTTGAACATGACACCCCCTTATTCATTATCTGAAGTCGGTTTGGGAAACCCATTTGTCTCTCATACGATTTGCTACAAGGTCATATCTTGAGTCGTCTATGAGTCAATGCTGCCAAATCATTGGTCATGTCATTCATATGTTCAAGAGAAGTTCATCCAAAACCTCTATTGAGTCGGCCATCTATAGTTGTCCATTCTCTCTGTGTCGGCCTTCCCTGTGTCCAGTTCAACTTACATCATACTCTATTTCGCCTTCAAAATTTGTTACTCATTTCGTGTCATTGATGGGGGATACATCAAGGCCCTCCTTTGACGAGTTTTGTTCCATCGAATCCAACTCATTATCCAGAAACAAGACTTTGAAATTATTTGGTACCTTGGAACTTGCATGCCTCAGTGGCAGGTTTCCTCACTTTCGACAGTGGGTTTCCATCATTGACCCATGATCGGGATATTCCATCGAATATTCGACCTCAACTCATTTATTCACATTCGATGGATTGTACTAGTGTACCTTGGGAGTCATTGACATTAACGGTGATTTCCCTCGCACTTGTTAATGGTTTCATCAATGACCGGTAATCAAGTGGTTTCTACCATGTTCGACTTCAGCACATGTAATCACATGGTTAGATTCGTACTTTCAGGTGACGGGATTGAAGACCCTGGGTCTCATCTCTTTGATCCAGGCTGTGATGGAATATGTATAATTTTCTGACACATAGATCCACTTTGTATGTCTCGTGGCTATGTCGTCTTAATTTGAATTTTCTTGCATAGATCCACAGTGTATTCTTGGTGGCTATGCGACATTTTGACGGCATTGATCCACGGTGTATGATTGTTGGCCATGACCTATGTTTATGATGTCATCTGTCTTTGAAATGAGTATGGGAATGCCTACCTCAGAACTAGTATGATATTCTACAGATGCTTGGTTGTTTGCAGGTTTTTGATTAGGTGCGCTCCTGGTTTCTGACACATACATGCACTTTACAAAGTATTTCGGCTGTCACTGATTCCGGCCTCATACTTTGGGGGCAATTCTGTTACACATGATTTTGGTCATCCTGGTGATGTATTAACAATGGTGTACTCAGGTTCCCAACAAGAAATTTCTCCTGAGGAAAGTGGCATTTATCTCCTTCCAGAAAACATATTTTCAAAGTGAGTTCGCAGGCTACATATGGCCTAGGGTGCGAGAATGACCCATTCTCGCAGGCCACCTTCATCTAAGGTGTGAACTTCTCGCAGGTTGCTCTATACCCAGGGTGCAAACTTGTTTTTAATCTTGGAAAAGAGATGAATTCTCGAGGGTTCTAGAAGGGGATCTTCTAGAGAATGGGTTGGCATTCGTATGGTTGACATTTTACTGGATTCCCTGATTTGGTGGGATCATTCTCATCTATGTAACCATCTCATCCTCTCCTATATATTGAAAGGATTCTCATGGAAAAGGTTAAGAAAGATTAATTGAAGAATTGGTGAAGGAATTGTGTGAAGAACCCAGCTTGAATAGAAGCTTGGAGACTCTAGTAGGTCTATCAAGAGGAATTGGATCTTCTTCATGCAAGGATAGAGAAAGTGTGTGTATTGGAACCAAGAGTCACCGAAAGGAAGCTTGCGACATCAAGGCAATCAGGTTGTATCTTCTACTTTCAATTAGTATGATACAACATCATGCCCTTTTCCCATAAAGTCATTCTTACTTTATTGTGTAATTCCTTGATCATACACATAAGTTGACGATTGAATACATTCTTCTATCTTCACTTTGCTTGGTTTGTGTTGTCTTGGTCTTGACCTCATGAGAGCACTGGAGTGAAGCGGGAGCAACAGAGACCTAAGGAAGCAATACAAAGGTATGTCACGTGTTCCTCCTTATTATCTAATTCAATGGTCGTAACTTAGGGAAATAGTCATTTCCTGTCCTGTTTTGTTCTAGATCCAGGTGGATCTAGGGAGATCTGTTAGTGTCTGCACCTACCAATTAGTCCGATAACAAATGTTCAGAATCCTTGTGTTTTCTATCCTTGTTGCCCATTTCTTTGGCTACATCATGGGGTCTCCAAATGGGCATGTGCATATACTCTCCATGTATACTTGTTGTGCAAATTATATGAATCTGTCGGTTTTGGCCACATCGTGGTTTGAGTATCTTATCCTTTCCATGCACCCTAGTAGGGGTGGTGTGGCCTGCACCCCCTCTTGAATGCATGGTATAAAAATCGATGTATCAAGATTCTTGTGTGAGGACCATGTGATAGGTTGTTTTCCCTTTCTTCTTACCAACATGGTAGAGGTCCCAGCCTTTGGCTCTCTCTCTTCCCCACCCGACTACAGTTTCCCTATAATATCTTTAATTTGTCCCTCCTCCTGTTGCGCGGACCCTTCCCCAGGTTTTGGTCTCACCACGTCAAACTTTATTCTCTCACTGTCACCCCCATTTGTTCTGTGGGTTGCTTTGGCCCTCGCAGGTTGTTGTGGTTTTCCTGTGGCGACCGGTTCGTGCCTCTACGCACAGTCATGTGATTCAATCTCCATCTCGGTCGTCTTCGGGGATTATTCTTCTTCTTCTACCAGTGTGGAAGTCGCCAGTTCAACCTGTGGCGAGGGAATTAAGTCGACATCAACAATTCCCTCTCTCTGTGTCATTTCCTACTCTGCCTCTGTGGTTTCTCGTGGTGACCTAAGACTTCTTTGGGTTTTGCGTGTTGTTTGGATTGGTGCACCAACCTTTGGAGGTTTCATCGTGGGTACTTTTTTATTTTCTAAATAAGCTTCAACTTCGTCGATCTCTACACTTTCATGTTTGCCTCTCATCTTTGTACTCTCTAGCTCCCCGAATTTGCAATTTCACAATAAGTCTTGTTTGGCCCACGTTTCTCCTTTATATAGAGGGTGTCATTATTTTCCTGATTCATATCGAAGAAGCTTCTTTGGCTTTGATTAATACATTGAAGCTTGTCGAGTATGCTTCATTCAATTCCACAAATGCCCCAATTTGCGCCTTTTCTCCCTAACAGATGTTTATTCACTTTTCCAACTGTTGGCCCCTTTTCTGGTGCGTTGTACTTTTCCTTAGTGTGTGTTTTTTTTCTTCCTTCTAGCCATATGTTGCACGTGGTCACTTTTTCATTTTGTCACGTTGATTCCACGATTTTTGCGTACAATGTGTCCCAGTATTTTTGTATTTTCTTTCTTTTCTATTTTTGTATTTCATTTTCCATATTTTTCTCCTTTTTATTTATTTTTCTCATTTTTGTGTACTAATCTCTGCTATAGTACACTATATGCATTCCTTTCTCACTGCACTGTAACTTTTAAGAGTTAGTAGGTCGATTGTCCCTATACAACTTCAGTAACCACCATTGATCATTCCTTTCAATTATGTTCCTCCCAAATCTTTTAACTATATACATCCCACATCTATGAAAGTCTTTACTTAATATGTCCCTAGCCAGTGCATTCTAAATTTACCAGGATGTTGGAAAAAATTATTGTCATAGAGAAAGACTAGGTCTCCCTTCTTAAATCTCTTCTTCTTAATATGTCTGTCATGCCAGGATTTGTCTCTTGATTTTTGTACTTCTTGGTGAAATCCTTCTAGAATCTTCTCATATTCCTTCTCCATTAGTTGATTAAACCTTTCCTTTATTGCACTCTTTCTGTCATGTTGGTAATTATTGCTAAGCATAGACTGGGTACCAGAAATTCTAATGGAACCACTGCTTCTTCCCATACACCAATATGAATGGTGTAGGTCCTGTCAACTTCTTACATGTAGTCCTATATACCCATATTACTGCTGGTATTTTCAAGTCCTAATCATCCCTGTTGACATTGTAGATATTTTTCAAAGCATTCTCCAACATCTCATTGAATATTCTAATGTTCCATTTTCCGAGTATGGTATGGTGTACTCTTCTCATAATAAACTTCAAACTCCTCAATCATAACCCTGATGGTATTGATGATAAAGTGAGTGCCTTAGTCACTCATCAAAATCCTTGGACATCCAAATCTGGTGATCACCTGCTTAAACAAGAAGTGTGTTTTTGTCTTTGTGCTACAGTTTTTAACCGATGTTTCTTCCACCCATGTTATTAAGTATTCAGTCGTAGTAATGATATATCTAGATCCTGACCTTCTTTCTAGTGGATGGATCGGTCCAACAAATTCTATTGCCCATTTTTCAGATACCTGCAAAGTTACTTCTGGTCTCAGAGTCATATCATCTCTTTTATTAGGTTTGCCAACCCTCTGCCATACATCACATTTTTGGAAATATTTCTTGGCATCATTATGGACTGTCGATGACCATAATCATGCGTGCAATACCTTATGCATGGTATATTTTCATTCATAGTGTCCTCCAACTATACCTGCATGATCTTCTGCAAAAAATATGGTCCTTTCATGTTCTAATACACAATCTTCTCAAAATACTATATGTGCCCATCGTAGATATGTGTCCTACAATAAGTTGATAGTATGCAGCTCTAACTACCATATTTTTCTTTTGTGCAGTTCTAAACTCTTATGGCACACTCCCTGTACTTAAGTATTCAATAATATCAGTGAAATATTCATCATCTATCTGTACTAAAAACAACTATGCATCAGGGAATTTGTCTTCCAAGTTAGTATGTTTTTCTCCATTATTTACCCTTGATAGGTGATCAAGTCCTACATTCAGCTTTTTTGGTTTGAATATCAGTTTAAAATCAAATTCTTGGAATAAAAATAGCCATCTATAGATCCTCCCCCCCCAACACTGGGTTGTTGACTAGGTATTTGAGGGCATAATGGTCTGTGAACATTTTAAAGTGCTACCCCCGTAAGTAGTGCATGAAATTATGAAGTGCATATACCATGTCTAGGCCTTCTCATTCTGTGGTGTTGTAATTCTCCTCTGATTCTGAAAATTTTCTTCTCACAAAGGATATAGGATGGTCTAATTCCCCTGCTCTTAGTTATGCCAGAATTTCTCCAATTGTTATGGCTGATGCATCTTCATGCACATGAAATGTATTTTCGAAATCTGAGAATACTAGGATAGGTGTTGTGACCATAGTTTCTTTTAAGGTGTCTAATCCTTGTTGCCATTCCTCATTCCACTGAAATATTATATCCTTCTTTAATAGTTTTTCCATTGGCGCATTAACCTACCCATACCCCTTTATAAACTTCTTGTAATAACCTATATGTCCTAGTGTTTCTCTCAACTGGCACACTGACTTTGGTGGTGGTAAATTGACAATGATTTCAATCTTAGTAGGATCCACTAGGAAACCTTGTTTACACACTATATGTCCCAACAATATTCCAAAAGGTGTCCCAAAAATTTATTTCTTAATATTCAATGATATATGACATTGCATGCATCTTTCCAACATGATTCTTAATACTTCTACATGGTCCTTTAATAGACTATATATAGTCCACTCATACAGATATACTTCTAGAAACTGATGTATGAATTCCTTAAAAGCAGTTATGAAAACACTTGAAAAAATAGTTGGTGCATTCTTCTGCCCAAATGGCATGATTGTGTATTGGTAAGATCCCCATTCTATAGAAAAAGTAGTCTTATACCTATCCTCTAGAGCTATTTTGACCTGAAGGTAGCCTGAGAATCCATCTATAAATGAATATGTTTCCTGGCCTCCCACATTCTCTAAGACTTCATCTGTAAAAGGGGTAGGGAAAGGGTCATGTAAGAAAGCATCATTCAATTTCCTCAAATATACACAAATCCTTATCCCTCCTTGTTTATTTTCTTGGACTACCATAGGACTTATCCATTTAGATTCCTCTACCAGTTCTATGATACCAGATTCCAGCATTCTGTCAATTTCTGCTTTCACTTTATACTTAAACATTGGATTCAATCTGTAAGGTCTCTGTCTAATAGGTATTGCCTCAGGTTTGAGAGGTATATTCATATCTCCTAGCTCTCTTGTTATGCTTTTCAGCTCTGTAAAGGTTGTTGGAAATAGGTCATTGTATTCACGCAATAACTATGTTATTCTTTCTACCGTTTGTTCATCCCAATAGTCTCCAATACTTGCCATTTTAGGATTGTCATGTGTCCTAGTGTTGACTTTCTTCACTTTGATTGGTTCAGCAAATAGTTATGATTCCAAAGATGGTCCTTCCACCTCTCCTTCTCCTTCAATTTTTGTAATCTGAATGTTGCACGAATCATCTTCATCTGGTACTTGTTCTTCAACATGATAGCATGACAGTAGTTCTTTGACTGTCTGTCTATTTTGTTATTGATACTCTGTCATGATTTCAACCTCTGGTTCATTAGTAAATATCATTCCCTATATCATATTCAGTGTTGAATCCATGTTGGGGTTATCATGCTCAAATGAGAAGGTTACTATAAAGTTATGTTGTATTGTTTTCCACTCTGTAGTGCCTCTGTGAATCTCCTGGTCTACATACCAGTTCTCTAGGATTCCTTCCAATTTATGGATAAAGTGATGAGTCCATTCCTATGGTGGTGTCATCTTCCATTGTCCCTTGCACTTTTCCAAGTGTTCCACTAGTTTTCCTTATCCATCGTACTTCTTTATTTTATCGCTCCTCTGTTCTGTGCTAAATCTAATGTGCAGTAGTTGTTTACATGGATAACAATCCTAAATGGTTTCTTTGTGCGCACACCACCATCCTGCAAGTGTGGCCTTGAGTGCGATATATAGGGACAAGAGCCTATTATTTTCTAATACATCCTCTTCATATTTTGTCAGAAATTCCTCTAAGTCATTTACACCATGAAAACTGGGAGGTTCTCTTATCTCTGTACCAACCCATCTTACTGCACGGTCTATTCTTGCACACCTTCTTGTATAAACTTCATGTAATCGTTGTTTCCAATTCTCCAAAACTATGTCTGAGTCGGAAGCACATGATGTGATGCTTCTCCAACTGAGTACCCAATTTGCAGTTGGGTTGAAATAATCGTCTTCTCACACAGTAGTTCTATACAACTGGTTTATTTCCTCTATATCTAAACAAGTGGGTTTGACAAACCTTTCTCCTTTTCAAGGGTCTAATGGTGCAATGACTCTATATTCACCTGATCCAAATGTCATTTTCCCTGTATTCAAGTTGATTATGTCCTAGTTATCAAATTCCCAATCTAGCATGAGAAATTTTGGATAATTTTTTGTGCCATCTACTATCTATATTACTTAAAAATATGCCATAGTGTGCACCCCATCCAAATATACCATCACACCTTTAAGTCTTCCAATTGGTAGCACTCTGTGTTGATTTTCTAATTTCAACTGGATAGGTGAATAGCCTAGTGTGGGTTCTCCCATACACTACCATGTATTCTTAGGTAAGACATTTACTTCAGAGCCCAAGTCCAATATAATATCTCCCATATTGAAATCCCCAATGTTAGCATTTAGTCTGAATTCCCTGCTTGTCCTTCTTCTTGTATGGAGATGATTTATTGTTTTCTGCTCTAATTTCCCTTCTACCTATGTGTTACATATTTCTGTCATATTTTGTAATATATTGACAAATGATGGATCCTTTAGTAACTTAACATAGGATTGCATAAAAGTTTTTATGTTACTTACTTGCTCTAAAGGTTGTGCTTCACTAGTATGGTCCATTGAGGAAGGCATCTCATACATAGGAGAGTTTTGAATTTGTTGTGTAGTTGTTGTAGATGTAATGTTTTGTTTTAGAAACTCCTATCTTGCCTCCTTGAATGTTTCATTTTATTTATGTGCATCAAACTTCTTATGTGGTTCAGTATTCTTCTTTCACCCATTGATGTTGCACTGGATCTTGTCTTACTGTGTCAATTCCTATATTAGCTCCTCCTCGTGTGACTATTTTGATGTTTCTTCCATCATCCCTAGCTTCTGTAGAGATCCACTAGACATTTGGGTTGTTCTGGTTCCTTTTTTCTTGGATCTTCCCCAATAGTATCGGACAGTCTTTTGTATCATGGTTTGTTGCATGATAGTACATACATGTCGCTGGTGGAAGTGGACACTCCGTTGAATAATGTCCTAGTTATTGGAAGTTGTGTCACACTATTGGGCCTCTGCCTCATACAAATCCTCCTCTACCTTGTCCTCCACCTCTGCATCCACCTCGATCTCCTCACGATGCATTGTACTAAGGTACCTGATTTTACTGTGTGGGGTTATATTGTCTTTGTGCATTGTTTTATTGGGTTTGTGCATTATTGTAATGTTGTTGCGCATTGTTATATGGTGGTGGTACCTGGATGAAATGAGGTGCAGCTTATCCTATCATCATTTATGCTTTCACCCTATAAGTTTATGAAGTTATTTCTCTCATCAGCTCCATCGTCCTATAATATTTGTCATCATGACCCACTGACTTGCAAAAATCGCATTATGAACTTTGGGGTACTATCTTATACTTCTACATCATTGGAAAATGATATGGATCATGCCCATCGGTTTTACAAATCTCACACCATGGTCCTCTTGTTGGAAAAGGGTTTGGTACTCTTGTTGCCATGTGCTACGCGAAATTTGGACATTCATTCTTATGGTGTCCTTTTATCCTGCATGTGGTACACCAAACAACTCCCCTTTTCTCTTTTCGCTTATTCTAGTTAAGTTGAAATGTTAGGTTCTTCAAATCCTCCTTCAACTCCTCTATTCTTGGATCTGCCTTCTGATTCTGCTTCTCTTCCAGTTGTAAGGTTTCCTATAGAGCCTCTTCCTGAGTATGGAAATTATGTTTTCTTAATGGGTATTTCAAATGTGTAACAGTGAGTTCACAAATAAGTGCCTATGTTTCATGTCAATAATTGCATACTTCAACTTACCTTTCAATTGTTTAAACCTCTAATCAATCTCCCAAACAGACTCACCTAGTTTTTTCCTAATTTCAATCATTTCATTCATGTACTGATCCTCTGAGCTAGGCTTCTAAAATTCATTTATCAGGATTTTTTTCACGTCTGCAATCATCCTTGTTACTCCTGGTGGACTATTTACATCTAGGATCATGTACCAATATAGTGTACGGTCTATTAGCATGATAGATAACTACGCAAGTTTTGTATCCTCATATGTGATCTTCTTTTCTTCCCAAATATTCTCGCAAATGAATAAGTGTTTTTCAGGGTCCTCTGATGCCTTTCCTCAAAATTCTGGTAACATGGTCATGGGATCATGTCATGCCATTTTGAACCGTGTTGAACTACTAACTTTGTGAGGTGTAGATATTTGACTATTGGTTCCTGAACTGGCTCCTCTAGTTGTTGCTCCTTGTTTGGATGTATTTCCTTCTTTCTTTCTTCCACTAAAATATGGTTCTCTAAATGTTGATGTTGTTTCTGGTGTGTTAGTCGCACATGGGATTGTAGGTTCCACACTAACAGTGACCTGGATTGGTGTTCTTCGTTCTGTTCCCACCCTTGGACCTCCTGTTTTCCTTTCATATGTTGCACGCGGGATTTCTTCAATATGTTGCACATCCCAGATATCCTCTACCTCTTCCTCGTCACTTTCCAATCCCTCTCTATCAACTATGGATCTCTTCTTGTTATTCATATTATATTGGTAGGGTACTCCACTGTGTTTCTTTCCAATTGGTGCCATTATCTGATTTATATGGTCCTCCTCCACCATGATTAGGTTCATGGACTCCTTCTTCATTACCTTATCCATATCTTCCTCCATTTCTCCACCTCTTGTCAGTGCTTCCCCCATGCATGTAGGCAAGTTTAGTTGTCTGATTCCATGATCATCACAATGTTGTTATACAATAAAATATTGATTGAAGTATACAATGATCTAATATACCTACCTATGGGTCCTTTTAGAAAATCCTACTTTGTTGCATTGTAAGACTTCGTGGTATCTACTGAAAAATTGGTGATAAACCCTGCAACAATACTGTCTAACCAGAAATCTATTGCCCGCATAATTTTTTTGTTAACTTGTTGTAACTACACAATCTCCATAGGATTCCACTCCATCTCTTTGAGTCAATTTGTTGGGTGGTTGTATTTTAACCTCAATAGACACTCCTGCAAAAAATGTGGGAAATCATATTTGTCCAAGTATTTTTGTGGTGTTAACTTAGGGTTTGTGTTATCCTTTTTTGCAAACTCAAGTTCCTTTGTTTTCAACCATCTTTCAATCTTCGCCTTCGTTGAATTACATGGCCTGAGCATTCTCTTCTATACTTTCATTCTTTGAGTGATTCTTCCATGGATCCCATCCACTCAATACTATGCAATTCTAGCTGGCAATAGAACCATTTGTTGGGTTAAATCTCTCCTTCACTTCTTGGTCTAACCCAGGTTAGGATCTAAACAGGTTTCCAACAAAACCCTTTAAAACTATCGGCTCTCCTAGTAAACCAGAAGGAAACACAACACACAAAGTACACTATGCAATCTCACCCGAGATAGCTTTTTGGGTGACTACAATGCTAAAGTGCTTGTAGTCTAGGAATGAGAGGGGATCTGGGAATGTATTTTATCTTCTTCATGCATTAATCTTTGTTATTCATTCAAGTATTCCTAGGATTCATTCATCTTTAGCCTCATCCATGCATTCTAATACATCTAGTGAATCATTCATTCATAAAATAACCATTGATAGAAAGTAAACATGCAAGAAACATCACATATGACAAAATGTTTACTATGGTTCACCCACTCTTGGGATACATCCAAAAATATTTGTCTTCTCTGCTCTTTTATTTAGTTTATTGCAAAATATGGTGTTGCGCGCATTAAATATTCCATCATACAATCATTAAGAGGTTCAATAACCTCTGTGAGGCAGACTAGGCCACACCAGGCTCCTCATCCTGTGACATAACCCTCAAAATCTATCTTACTCAACTTTTCTTCAGCCTTATTACAACAATATTTGAACTACCACCAATCGAACCCACAAAAACTAGAACCCCTACCTAGACCTCCTAGGTTCTTATTTATACTATTTTGCAAGATTATATATGTTACAACATTTGTCAAAAACCCTAACCACAACATGGTTAGGCTTTCATGCCTCCTCGCACATGGTTTTTCCTTCTTGCATGCTACTTTTCCTCATGCGTGTTGATTTTCCTTTCAGTTGTTCTTCTCCAAAAATAGGTCTTTGTTATCCACACAGATATGGCTATGGCTATGTTAGACACAATCTTAGCCTTAGTGGAATCCTACTAAAATATTCCTCTATTTATAGCAAGCCACACTTTCCATCATGTATATTTAAGCAAGGTTTCCCATAAGATTTTTAGATTATCTTTTATTTTGATGGATCCCTTGTATAGGTAGCACCATTTATCAAATATTTTTTCCCAATTTTCTAGATTATGGGATCAATGCTCAAACCCCTTCATTACCTATTTCCATGCTTAGGTTATGAATTTTCATTCCAAGAATAGATGGTGAGAAATTTCAATGTTGTTTAGGAATAGGAAAAACCTAGATGGACCATGAATTCCTTGCTTGGACATATTTTCCACTTTAAATATTTTTCCTTGCACCAAAATCCAATAGAAAATGTTGATTTTGGGAATTCCATTTGTATTCCAAATGTTTTCCATGTATAAGCTCTAAGAGGGGGGAGATATTTCATCCATATGTAACTCATAAACTTTCCCAAAAGTACAACCAATCATTCCCCAAATTCTTTAATCATAGGAGGATCTTATGCAAGGTTCATAGACTTTGATATTGTTGACCAATTGGTGGACAACAGGAGTTAAGTTTGAAGGAGGAGTGCCAAATTTCCAACCATACCACCAACCATATTGGGACTATCTAGAGATGTTAAAGAGATTTTTTTCCCCCAAGTGTCAATCCAAATCTTCAGAGGGAGTCGATGTATTTCCCATTATGCTATCATTCCATATCTCAATAATTATTCCACTTCCATAATCCCAACACAATTTGGATTGGAGTATTGGGATGGTGGATTTTATGAACTTATATATGGGGGAACCTTCCCTAGAAGCATAATTCAAGTCCAACATATTTTCATTGAACCTGTAACTTATTTTATCGAGATAACTCTCTTCCACCAATCATAGTTTCCTATTTTTAATCACCATAGGTTATTTTCACCCATCACTAAATTCATAAGAGTAGGGTCCTTTATACCAAGTCCACCATGAAATTTATAAGCTCAAACAATAGACCAATTCACAAGATGAAATCTCTTGCTATTAGTGTTTCCACCTTTCCATAAAATCCTCCTAATCTCTTATTATGTTTGTTGTTTTATGACAATAGGAGCTAAAAGAGATGAATATTGGAAAACAAGAAGGGATAATAGTATTTATTTGATAACAACCAATTTTCCTGTCGGATTCGGTCAATGTGCTCCTCACTGGACAAATTTGACCTTTATTTTACTTATGGTTTATTTCCACAAATTAGAAGATGTGGAGTGCAAAAAAATAGGCATGCCTAAATATTTAAATGATGAAAAAATATATTTATGAGGGAAACAAAGATGTTAGAAATGACAACAAACAGTTTTTGTCTCACATTCCAAGCATATATCTAACATTTATTATGATTAATTAGGTATCCTGAAAAATTGGATAAAAAGATTTAAAATTTTCTTGAATCTTCTCCCAATTATGATGGATGCACCACCTAGAAACAAGGAATCATCAGAGAATTTTGAATGGTTAATACTTTTGGTTCCTCTTACCACTTGAATTCATAGAAGTTATTCATTGTTTTGTTTATATTCTAACATCCTACCAAGAGATTCAACTATTATAATGTAGAGTAGAGGGGAGAGGGGGGAACCTTTCCTTAGACCTTTTCTTTATTTAAAGAAACCAAAGGATCGCCCATAGACAATGGGAGAGATCTAGGAATTGCTAATATAAGAAGAAATCCAATGAATAAAATTAGGATGGAAACCAAATCTATGAATAACATCAAGAAGAAAGGAATATATTACTCGGACAAAGGAATTCGACATGTCAACATTTATAATCACACATTTATCTCCATTGATGTGACTGGAGTGTATTTATTCCTAAAATGGTATGACATCGTCCACTATTTGACTTTTTTCCATGAACTTGCCTTGATTTGAATAGATGATTTTCGGAAGGAGATTCTTGAGCCTGTTTTTTATGACTTTAGACATAATTTTGTAAGATGAATTACACAGAGAGATGGGCCTAAATATAGAAAAAAGAGGAAGGATTTTATTCTTTGGGGATGAGTGCAATAAAGGAAGAATTGGTAGAACCCCCCATATGAAAATACTTATGAACATATTGAATCATCCTGATGAGATCAAATTTGATAGTATTCCAACATTCACTCTAGAAATGGATTGTAAAAATGTCTAGTCTAGGTGACTTGTCTGGAGAAAGATCCCATATAGCCTTATGAATTTATTCTTCAATGACTTTCTTCATTAGTGTGTATTTTTATTTAAGGGAAATCATGAAGGGGGTGTTCTCCAAAATGGTATTTGTTTATCATGGCTCGACTCCCCCCATTTCAAAATATAAATTAGAAAAATGATTGAGATAAATTGATTTTATTTCGTCAAAGTTTTTAAGCAAGTCCTTATTGGGAGTAGAGATCTATTTTATAGTATTTTTCCATAACTAGGGCCTTGTTTGGTTGTGGAATAAAGTTTCTCTTCTATTTCCTGCAGTTCACCATAAACTACATGACTTGTGTCTCCATTCCATTTCTTCAACTCTAAGGGATTTTTTATAATTATGAAAGGTTGTCCATTAGATATGCGGAATTTCCTTTAGTTCCAATTACTAGATCTTTAGATGTGTCTGCCATTTTTCTTCCAGAAGCTTTCTCTGATCCATAGGGTTGCGTGACTATACCAAATGAGGGTAATTTATTTTATTGTGCTACATTATTTGTTTTATTTTTGTTTGGCTTCTTCTTCATAACTTGTTTCCACTAATCATCTTTTTCTTGAGGTCCTTTCTCCATGATTGCGTTCTTAGGACATTGTTTTGAAAAGTTACCATATTCATGGTACTATTTTCATTTAAAAGGAATTATTTTGTAATCAATAGGTTGAATATGCTTCTAGTCATTCATAGAAATTTGGATTGTTTATGGTAAACCATTTTCCATATCAACTTCTACACATATACGAGCACATGAAAACATGTTGTCTTTTGGCTTAGCTTTGTCAATATATGTACCTATAGTATTCCTGATATGCCAGAGAACATAATCATTCCAACTGAATTGGGAAACGGGAGATGAGGAAGATGAACTCAAATAGGGAAAATTGAAGAGATATCATTTTCAGTATTAAAATTAGGGGTCCATCTATTTAAATATAACCCTTTTGTGACATAAAAATAAGGATCACTTCTAAATATTAAATCCATGTGTTCCTTAGTTTCAAAAAAGAAAGCATAAAAACATCTACCAAAACATTAATGAGACATCATACCCTTTATCAGTCCTACCCAATTCTTTTGAATCCAAATTTACGTAGTCCTAAGAAAGGGCCAAACACCAGTGAACTATCCAACCACCACCCAATCTGCTATTTTGAGAGACATTTGACTAGAATTAGAAGGAGGAAGGGGAAATTTCAGAATCTCATTCATCCTTTTAACAAATCTTGAAGGAGGGATTTTCACATATCTTCTCAATGAGGAGATCAAAGCTTGGAAGTCATTGAATTCAGAAGTATGAGGTAGGGGGAGAGGGGGGGGGAGGGCCATCCCCTCCATAAGTTGAGTCCATGGAGAAATTATCGATGCCAAAAATTCTAGGGTTTCAAACACCATAGTTCATTAGCTCTAGGTATCAAATTAATAAAAAAATCATCTTTTTGGTGGCAAACCTGGTATTTCCCCAAATACATCCGCATACTCTTGTAGCAATGGAAAGTATTACAGGTTTGGGATTTTGTCCTTAATTGGCTCTTACAAATGAGTTACATGCAATTTAAACCCTTTTCTAAAACATCTCTTCAACTGCAAATATGAAATGTCCCTTATAGAAATAGGTCTTGGAATTCCTTTCATTGTCCTTTGATTTCGTTCTTCATGAAGACAAGTAAAAGTATTTTTATGGAAATGTAGAATAGTAGGATGCACATACAACCAATACATTCTAATGAGGGTATCATATGAGCCAAGTGTTATTTTGTTCAAGTCTGCAATAATGTTGACACCATTCATAGCTAATGGACAACCTTTGAGAATCTCATCAATTTTCTTTTTAGTATCAATAGCTAGTTGAACAAACCATGATTTTTCATGATTAATTCTCTTCAAATGAAATATTTCAACCAAATTAGGGGCAATGTAACTATGAATTGCTCGTGAATCAATTAAAATTGCAATATATTTATTAGTAATCTTACAATCAACCTTAATCCCGTTTCACTAGTAGTTTGCCTATTGATTCTCCACATATTCCACTATAGTTTCCTTCCCACGTATTTCACTATAGTTTCCTCCTATATGTTGTGCAAATTCCTCATTTTTTCTCCCTTGTGAGGACAATATCTATATAAATGGTCTCCTTCACATCCCCAAAATTTGATTAACTGCCTTGTCCTTTTCCCTAGGGATTCTACCATCTTGGATAAACTCTAAGCTAGTTGACTTTGTTGATGTGTATTAGGAATATTCCTTGAGAAATGAGGTTTTAATCCCTTCTTCCTCTGATCCAATTTTTCCTTTTTATTATCTTTCCAAGATTTATAGAAATTTGTTCTACCTTTTTTTTATCATATATGTATCTATCTTTCTTGATGGTCTCTTCAAGAGTATTAGGATCAACAAATTGGATCTTTCTCTATAAAATGATAGCATTCCACTTCAAAAACATTGTAATTTAACCTTTTCCTCTTTAATATAGCCAAATACCTCAACAACTCCAAAAAATTCTTCTCATATTCTTCCATGGTCATATTTCCCAACTTGATCTCAAAGAAATCATGCATCTTCTTGTTCATAGTACTAATCAGAAAGGTACTACTTCTAGAAATACTTGTTGAACTAATTCCATGAAATCCTCCTCTCATTGATGTGGTTAACATGCTTTAATTGATCCCACCACATGGAATCTTTTCCTTGTAGATTGTTTATAACGATTATAGTTTCTATATTGGATGAGAAATTATGTACATGAAATTACTTTCTTATCCTTAGAATCCTTTCCAATATTGTTTTCACCATCAAAGTTTGGTGGTTTAATATTCCTAATCTCTCCTTGCAAACTATATTTTTCATGTCCTCGTCTTTAATTCCTAACTGGGGACGCTTTCATATTACTCTTTGATTCTTCATATGCATAAGACTTCATGGTTGAATGAGTTGGTGAGTAGTGATGACTTTGATTTCTAATAGCACTTATTAAGTGACTATATCTTCTATGACTATCCCTGCTTGCATGATGTATGCCTTCATCTTCATGCTTGAACCTAATCTATTATTTATTTTCCTCTACACCTGATTTAAATTCTCTAACAACTTAGTGTTCAGGTGATTTTTTCTTCTCTTGGAATTTTAACAACCTCTCATTATCAACTTTACAACGCTACACCTCCATCTTCAAACTTCCCATGGTTTCTACCAGTTCTAATGACTCCATTCTCTCTTTGTGTTCACTAAAACTTATCTCCTTGTTTCATACATTGATATTCAAGCCTATAACTTATTCGTCATGATTGTAAGGACCTTGTCCATCTTCCATTTCTCCTCCTCAATAGTTCTCTTCAAATCTAATATTTACATGTCCTTTTTATAACATTGATTTTGCAATAAGTGTGTATACATGTAAGACTGTTATATACACCTCATTTCCAAATCTGTAGCATTTTCTTTCAAATTATGGAAAATATGCACATTGTCAAAAACAATTTTAACAATTAAGGCTATATAACTTGTACTTCCCAATTTCTGAAGAAATATAAAGCACTTATCCAAAATATAAGCCTTCATAACTATTCCCATATAAATTGTGTTTATGATGACTATACCCATGCTTCAATTTGATCTCAAAGCTAAAAAAAATATCTGTCATAAATCACCAATTTTGTCCATTTTCTACACTTCGTTTTATGGTACAATCAAGGTCAGAGACCAACTTCTGCCATCTTTAGAAGAAAATATAGTGAGAACCAAGAAAAAAATTTATTGGGTGAGAATAATAATTATGTTTTTTACTAATCAAAAACCTTCTTATCAATGATATGATTCTCCAAACTATTTCTACATCAATCTGGAATAGTTAACTTTGTCTTTTTTTCACTTTCTCCAGACTTAGAATTTTTGGCCAAAATTGTTATCTTTTAAATGGAGGAAAAATGAGAAAAACTTGAGTGGAACAAATTTTTCTAGTTTATCGAGGGCATCTAATATTGACTAGGAATTTTTTTTCCATTTTTTTTTATCTTGGGTCCTTTTTCTTCTATTGAAATTTTCAAAAATCACCAAAAAGTCTCCCAAAATAGTGGATTTTGGCCTATTTTTGCATC
>ML822371.1:72292-83121 GCA_009831015.1 Picea engelmannii
CAATAGATGCCACCCCCAAGCTAAGACTATGAATCCACAAGGATGAATTTACCTATGTCTGGCTCTAGCTCTCTTCACACAACCCAATTCTCAGAATCCATAGTTTATTAACCCCTACACTATCCCAAAACACTAGCCATGTTTCATCTTATCCTACACAACCCAATGAATGGTATTCCCTTCTCTACTATGTATTCCCTCTGGCTATCCCATTTCCCTCTAGGGATCTAGCAAAGATTGACCAAGAAATCTCATTGCTAGGATTCCAAGGATTATCGATTGTAACTAATTTTCCTTAATAGCAACAATTTCCCTTACACATAGTCATAATTTCCTCATAGTTTTATGGAAAAAAATTTCCATAATTTTATTACAATAGTAATATGTTAGCTTAACCTCAGAGACAAAACCTCCAAGAAGAATGAAAGTGAATAATAATGACTTGCATGCCTAAAATCGTTGAGTATATTTGCATGCTAATTATAAACCACGTGTTAGGAAGTACATGCTTCCCCTTCATTAGAACTAATCACGAGGATTAGGGAATGTTAATTAAGTAGGGTTAATGACTTAGGCTTATAAATAATAATATCTTTTTTTATCCCCCTTGAGCCCCCTAAGCCCCATTTATTCCCCCTCTTATGGAGTCATAGCCCCATGTTTTTTTTCCATTCTCCTTCTGTAGCCTGCGATGTATTTTCTTATTATCATTCAATGTACAATTTTACATATTACATCATTCAAATTTTAGCCATTCATCATGTACACATATATATTATTGATTTGTCTAATGATCAAAATTGGGGTATTACAATGTAACACACCCAACCCCTAAATACCCTTTCTAAGGATGAGGCATCAATTTTTCGTTCTTCCTAACTATCTCAAATTCTAAATATGGGATCTCCATTGGGTTTTGCTCGCCTCAATATTTCTAACGGTCGTCATCACACTAAAATATGAGCTCAATTCTATAATTTATGACCTCTCGAAGCTACCTAGGGCGTCATCGAGTCTTCGGCATTCGGAATTGAACATATCATTTACCTAATCCCCGAAGTCTTGAAATCTCACCACGTGGCCTTAGCCATTGGGCGATCGGTGTTCGACATTTTACGCTGGACATCCCCTTCTTTCAACGTTCGATGGTCGGAAATAGGCTTTTCAATGATCAGTGATTTTTCGTTAAATGTTCGACATTCGACGATCGGCGATCTTCGTGAACATTCCTTTTCTCCATACTATGCCCAAAACTCACGAAGTCCCAAAATATCGCCACGTCGCCTTGGCCATTCGGTGATCGACATTTGACATTTTATGTTGGACGCTCCTATATTGTACCACGCCCCACATCTTCCGAACTCTCGAAGTTATCCAAACTCCCAGAGTCCTGAACACATCACCATCCATGTAGGCCAAGCGTGCATGAACTAGAAGCTGACACGTGGCATGGGTTAAGGGGCAAAATGTGTTCTCAATAGGGGGTGACACATGTCATTCTCTAATAGGCATAAGGGATATGTGAATCGTCCAAATCTAGTTGACACATGGCATGTTAGTTGTGGTTCCACATCACCTAGGATGATGTTAGTGAGCCACATCAACCCCCATAATACAGTTGATATTTATCCACGTGGATCCAGAGATCCACGGTCCTCGTTAATTCATGACTCCAGGCTTCAGAGCTTACCGATTCCTCTCGACATGAATCCCTTTAAGAGCCAAGTCTCTGAACTCTTGGATCTGGCACCACATGTCCTCTTCGACTAATGGTCGAGATTCACTTCGGCACTCACAACTTCGAGAGTTTTCACACTTTGAAAACTCTTGGTTAAACGTCCCTGGACTACTAAGTCTTTGAACTATGGGATCGCTTGCCACATACCCACTCATCCAATGGTTCTAGTTCAACAAACAACACTTGATAGGGGATGAGTAGGGGCCACGTGTCACTCCATGATGTGTTCCCAGTTAGTTGGGTAGTCGAGGGTGGGTACCTTAGATTGATGGCTGGGAAGGATCCGAGGATTGACGATCCACATCACTTCGGTAGTTCAACATTCGAGAGTTTGGTGTGTGTCTCCCGAATTTCCCTCCATACCATGTCGGACCTGTCGCCATGTGTACCTAACATATACGGCCAGGATTTACTCCAGCTTGCAGAGATTTAGGGGAAACGCGTGCATCTCTAAATCATTGAGTGCCCAAACTCTCGGGTAACCTTTGATCGCTAGACACGTGTCCCTCCATTCTCAATGGTCTAGATTAAATCTGTGACTCTGACATTTGGGAGTTTCTGCACTAGACCACTCTTATTCCCCCAAAGTAGCACTTCATTGAAGTGCTTAACACTTCCCTTCCTACATCCGATCTAACGACTGATAGAGATCTACACTGGATCCCCAGATCGACGGCCCTCGTTGATTCGCGACTTTGGCCTTTGACTATTTTCGAGGATTATGGAGTCACAAGTCCCAAAGTCCCGAAGCCAAAAGAGCTAGCTCATTTCGGACTAGCATGGGGTTCCTAGGCCCTTGTCACATGGGTCCTTTGGGAAACCTTATAGGTTAGGTGCAAATCATTTTGCATCAAATGGGCTAAGGACACAGGCTTGAGCCCTCAGTCATATGGGTGGTTAGTCTGAAGGAAAAACGCCCTTCTCCCATAGACTTTAACTTGACATTCCCACTAAGGATAATTCAAAGGATCGGCAATACTTAGGCATTTTAGTTACTCCTATCCCGACTCTCTTGCGGACTCACGTCCCATGACTCTCTAATAGTTGAATTGAGATAAATCAAATATCATATAGATACAATAGTTTACAGCAACCAAAGAGAATTTCTAATAACTATGAAAATACTGAAAGACTTAATCATAAACACAGAAATCTCATCATCACATCCAATATATTACACAGGGTATGAATATACTTATCAAAACTAGAAAATGTGAAGCAGTTGTTGGAAGTGGTGTTTGTTTCCTTCCAACCATAGGCACTGTTGGAGCCGCCCTTGTTTTTTCACCTCGCGCAATTTTCTACGTTTGATACTTGAGATCTAAAGTTGTTTTTCTTTTCCTTCCAAATTCATAAGACTCTGAAATCTTATCGTCTGAATGGCAATGCTTTTTCATTTTCAAAAGAAAAGATTCATTTTTCGCTAATATGTTTGTCTTTTTGTTTTATTTTCGGATATCGCAAGTCGGACGCTTTTATTTTTGAATTCTCAAGTCCCGAGTCACGAAATTGCGAACTCCTTTTTCAAATTTTCCACCTAAGGCATTAACTGTGGTAAAACCTTTAACCCTTGATTAGGCATCGTCGGTATTTCGTGCCTCAGTATTCGTCGAGGAAAAGTTTTTGTTCTTACAGCCTTGATAGCCGAGAACACGATAGCTTTTGTGAAAACCTTGGTTGATAACTAAAGGTAAAAAACTAACCACGGTTAAACTTGGTTCTCGGCACATTGCCGCTCGGTATTTTCTTTCATAAAGTTAAGGTATCCAAAACTCCGATTCACGAAATTGCGACATAATTATATCAAGATTAATTAATCGCCTAATCTAAGTTTTTCTTCTCTTAATTCGAGTCTAATTATCGCCGCATCGCGATATCGCGACTCGGCATATCATTCTCCTAAAAATTTGTCTTCGAATTCTCGAGTCACGATATGGCGATTAAGTTAATCATATCATTAAGGATCCACCAATCACGATTACCATTGATTACATTAAAATCGGCCCTCGCAGTATCGCGAGTTGAAGGGTCAAAATGCGAAAACAAAGTTCGCGATGCAACGAAAGGCGAGGAAGTTTTTTAAGTCGTTAAGATTTGTAATACTTTGAAATTAAACGGAATACGTCCCGCGCTTCAAGGTTGGCACACTTCACAAGGTATTTATTTATTTACTCTCCATAACCCGAGTACCTGTCAAGCCGCCCAATATTCATGACATTAATGAGAAATTAGGGTAAATCCACGAAGAAAATAAGATCGGATTTTTCAATAAATTTGGTTTTATTCGCGATTTGACAGACTTATGTCAAAGGTACATGATTTTAAAATATATACGAGATTTCATTTTATTTTTTAAACATTTCTTATTAACGCATAGAGCTCGCCTTTCCCAGAGGATACTCATTTCCGCATGTATATACAGGTTTACTGCAGAAGAGCAAAACAGCAAGCCTCAGCTATGGCACCAAGGAGAGCAGTGAAAGCAAACGTCGAGGTTGCGGCACAGGGTTCGGACAACGTCTCAGATACTTCGCCCCGGACGAGTGGCTCAGTATCCACCTGGTCGTCTATTTTAAACATTCTACAATCCGAGCTGGTAAACTGTTCAGACTCTGATGACTATAACTATGATATTGTGAAGGACGACCTGAACACTAAGTACAAGACAATTGTTCAGTCGAGGATGCACCTAGTTGCGACCAGACCTCGGTTTCTCCCATACTACGACATGATCCGATGGGCATTGGATCACATTGACCTACCTTCCAAAACTATCTTAAATGACCGACAAGCCATGATTGGGAATTTTAGGCCCGAGCATATCCAGTCTATGTATAATCTCCCACCAACCTCTGAGCACACATATGGCAAAGAATTCCTGGCGGACTTCAAAAATAAGGAGTGTGAAGAATTTGAAAAAACCATGCCAGGCTTGATAAAGGGTTGGGTGTCTTGTTCCTCGACATTCAGAGTGAACGACAAGGGTGTGTATTCGATTTCTTCGTTGGAGCCAAACTATATGTATGTGGTGATGATGATGAAGACAGGGCCTCAGTTTTAAAATTTCAGGAGCATAGGAAACGATGTCTCCCTGTGGTGCTAGGAGGTCTAGGACTTTCCAAGGATAAAGAAAAAGGGCCCGAAATTTCTGAGGGGAAAACCTCTAACCCCGAAAAACGTCACGAAGAGGAGCAGGAAAAGAGTCCTGAGCAGGAGAAAAATGCTGAAAAGAAGAAGAATCCTGACAACGAGAAGAGTCCAGAGCAGGGGAAGAATCCAGACAAGGAGAAGAATCATGAGTGGGAGGATAATCTCGAAACAGAAATTGAGACTACTGACCCTCCTAGGGAGCATAATCCAGAGGTGGAAATAAAATACACAGACCCACCAGAAACTCAGAATCCGGAAGCGGGGACAAAGACTTATGATCCCCCGAAAGAGCAAGATCCACTCAGCACACCAGGAAAGGCTGCGAAGCAGATCGGGCAGCCCATCACCTCTGTCACACCCTTGCAGTCAGCGCAAGGAAACATACAGGAAGAATGGATTTTCGGCGAAGATATGAGACCTATAAGGGCAGAGGAACTCCCTCCTAATGAATTCTTCTTTGACAAAACGAGGAAAGCTATGGTAAAGCGAGAATTTTATCAAGAGGGAGGGTCCACTGTTAAAAAAATCAAAGTGATGACCGATGGGATGAATAAAAGGAAAGATGAATTTGCCACGAAAATCGCAGGAACGCTAGGAGCGTATGCGACGGCAAATCAATTCTCGGTCGAAATGCTAAAGAAGCAGCTCAAAGCAAAAAATCGCCTAATCAAGACTCTTGAGGCCAGGGTGGTTTTAGCAGCAGAAAGTGCTAAGAGTCAAGCAAGCGGAGAAATCGAGTTGGCCCGATTGTCCGACAAGAAATAAATTGAAGTCCTCAAGACCAAACTGGAACAATCAAATTCTACAATCCAAGATGGTCGGGTACAATCAGGCCAGCAGAGAGATACGATTACACAGTTGCAGACTCAATTGGAGGTCGCAGAAAGCAAGGCGGTTGACATCGAGATCGTTAAATCTCGAGCAACTGATATTCGGAGCAGGATCTCCTCTGCTCAACAGAGCCTGCTAAACAAAGTAGGAGAGATTCAAGAAGACTGCTTGTTAATACAGCGAATCTCTGAGAATCTGATTAACAAAGAAAGGAACGAAGAAGCTGCTTGGGTCGCTTTCCAAGAGGCAGTGATAGCGACCAACAACAGGTTTTCAGGGCTTCCCGGGCTTACCATTGCCGAACAAACCAGGGGTAATATCTTATTAAACAATTGGGAACAGGATATTACTTTAAGCAAAGAGCAGGCTCAAAAAGTGACAAATTCGTTAGAAGAGGTCGTCAATAACATAAATGGTGAGAAGTTGGGGATAGAAATTGGAGCTGACACAGAGGCGCTAAGGCAAATAAATATAGATCGGATTTCTCTCGACATAAAGGAGAAGAATGAGAGAAGTTCAGCGGAAATCTCCAAGATGGACAAGGTAGACCCAACTCAAATCTACAAACATTTGATTCAGCCTAGTGCACAACTTGGCGCCCTTGAACTCGTTGATATACAAATAAACGATAAGCTTCCACAGTTGGCCCGAGAGTGTTATCTTGCCGAAGCCCGTTGTCAGGTCGAGCCTTCACAGCTTGTGACCCAGTTTGTGGACAAGTGTATCATGTACATTGAATCCATGTGAGGACAGGCACCTAGCACTTCTTGAAGACAGAATAGGTGAAATGGAGTTATCTCGTTCCCCCCAGCTATCAATGCAAAACCTTCACAGCTTGTATTTCATTTTTTGGGACAAATGTATCATATGTATTAAATCTAAGCAAAAACAAGCACCTGGGACCTTTTTGAAAAATGGATTCGGACAGATGGAGTAATTTCGCTCTTCCGAACCAAGAGGCCAATCTTGTATAAATAGATCACAAAAAGAAGAGAACAGGGATGGACTTTTTGGTGTCAATTGGAAGAGAGTTTTTTGTATGAAGGAAGTTAATACAAGCAGATTTGAAGATTCCCAATCCTGTCACGACTGTGTTACAAGTTTGTTTCGTTGTGTTAATTGTTTCTTTTCATTTTTCTCTACATAATTGACGTGCCTCACTATAATTTAGTACAACCACTACTATAGTGAAGTGATTTCATATTTTTTTTAATTCTTTCTTGACTTTCCTCTGCACCAGCTATTAGCAGGTGTAAGACCAATTTACATTTACAGAATTTCATGTTTATTTACATTTTGTCAACTATGCTTATGTCAGTTTCTTCGTCTGTGTTTACGAGAGTTTTCCACTGTCAGGAACTTCGCGTTATCTATAGATAAATGTGTTCTCTCATCTCATGTTATTTTTACCAAAAATAATACAGTTACAGGAAAGAGCCTTCGATTTGCATGCTTATTTCGTTTTTTCATGCAAAAGTTTCTCTTTATTTCGTCC
The DNA here is from genome assembly GCA_009831015.1 of Picea engelmannii. Taxonomy (NCBI): domain Eukaryota; kingdom Viridiplantae; phylum Streptophyta; class Pinopsida; order Pinales; family Pinaceae; genus Picea; species Picea engelmannii. Next base: position 79,507 of record ML822371.1, read on the forward strand.
GAATTGAAACAGCAAATAAACTCTCTCTTAAAAAATCATTTCCATACTGAAACTTTTCCTCAATGACCGTCCCTACAGCAACCCAACCTAATATTCAACCCAGACTTTCTAATCAAAATCATATCACTTTAAATCTTTTCGACACAATCCTTAAAACTTCTAACACCCGGGAGGAATTAGAACTTTCATGCGCAGCTATTGAGCGTGATATAACTGCTCAAGAGCAGTTGGAAGCTAGACAGCGAGAACATAGAAACCTTCATTAGTTTCCTACACCGAAGGTTAGTGAAATCCTTTATCAACCTTTATCATACTTTCGGATGCCTTGACACTGTAATTTAAAAGCGTTAAGTACAGACTCAGGAACAACATCTTTCTGGCGCCGTTGCCGGCGAGCGAAGTTACGAAATCTTTTCCCTGGGAAAACGACAAACTATTTTGTTGATACTGTTACTCTTTGATAGTGAACATAGAGTGCACACCTTTTTAAGGCTTTTAAATCTTTCACTTGGCAACTCCAATGAAACACAAACTGGCGTCTGGTAGAAGACACACCAGACAAAACCCGGATGGCAGACCGATTACACCTGTTAATGATCCTAAAAAAAATTTAAAAGCGAAAGGCTCATCTGAGCCAACCGCTTCAGTTAATAAACCCAAAAACCCACTTATAAATACCAAATGCCCTTCAGAACCTCCTACCTCCTGCAATCCTTTGTCTGATACCAAAGATCCGGAAACATACTACTCAGAATTTAGGAGTGAGCCACATCAAACTTTCCCATCCATAAACAAAGGAAAGAGTCCTTTGGAAAAATCGTTATCTTTTGACATACCATCCTTTCTTCATCAGAACTTCCCAGTTTCACCTGATTCAAAAGAGTGTGTTACACCCCCATTTCCTACTCCCAATTCAATGGTAGGCATCGGAGCAGGAGGTGGAGGACAGCCGAATGTCCCTCCTCCCGGAGTATTTGCAAAAGTAGCGGTGAGATACGCTCCCCTAGTTGTACCCGCTCACCTCCATGATTTACCTGACAACTACATCAAAAATATTCCTAAGTTTACTGGGGAGGGAGATCTAACCGCAGCCGAGCATATAAACTTCTTTGATCAGTTCGCAGACATATGTGGTATTGAGCACGAGGATGTCTATTCGAAACTACTTGTCCAAACCTTCGAAGGACAGGTCCGAACTTGGTTTCGAAGTCTTCCAGCAGCGTCTATTCGGACATATAACGCCTTGGAAGATGCCTTCCTTAGACAATGGGGAGAGCGAAAGGACCACTTATACTACCTAACTGATTTTGGGTCTCTAAAGAAAAGAAACTCAGAAACAGTTATGGAATTTATTCTAAGATTTAACAAACTATATAATAAAATTTCAGCCGCTGTTAAACCTTCCCAACCCTCAGCCAAAGTAACCTTTGCGAGAGCTTTCGAACCTGATTTTTCCCTACTTTTTCGAGAAAGAAGAGGAGACACCCTGAATAGAATGCAAGACGATGCTGTCGAAATAGAATCTAATATGATGGCTTCAGGAAAATTGAAGGCTAAAGAAGAAATAGCCAACCGTGATAATAGACGCTATAGGGAACCAGCGAGTCCTTCCGGGTCAAATAGATACACTGACGACAGAGTGGATGATATGGCCCGAATAATTAAATATTTGTCTAACAAAATCTCTAGAATGGAGTTGGATCATGCCAAAGTTGATCCTTCTAACAAAAGAGACTTCGGGAGAAACCCAAATCCCCAAATTCAACAGAGGCAAATGAAGAATGAAGATCAAAAAATACAAGCTCCACTAAAAAATGAAAATTTTATAGGAGCAAGTGATCTCCAAGATATCGGAGATTCGGAAGATGAAGTTGCATGTTTCGGTGATGAATGTTCACAGCCATTTTTGAACAAGGAAGACTATGAGAAATATTTAAATATTCCTCAACCACCTGATGAGGAAGAAGAGGGCGATCATACTGACCTCTGCTTGTCTCAACCAGAAACAGAAATGATAGCGGCTGATTTTCAACCCAGATACAATCTGAGATAAAAAAGTAAGCCTACCTCAACTGACCAATCTAAGAAAATCTTGCCAAGGAGTCAATCTCAAGAGCCTCCTTTGGAAGAAACATTGTTACCCTGCGATAAAAACAAGGTAGCAAAAACTCAACAGTCTCAGGTAAAAAAAACTGAGACCCAAACAAAGGAAACAGAACCAAGAGATAAAGTTACAACTTCGACTAAGATCACGAGTGAAAAAGCGATCCAGAAAAACAAGTTGGAAAGAGAAAGCCCGGAAGTCTTAACCAAATAAACAGACAAGGCCAATACATCTTACAATTTTGAAAACGAATTAAATAAAATCAAGATATCGATTCCTTTGGTAGAATTAGCAAAAAACCCCACTTATCGGAAGCAAATCGCCAAAATGATGGGTGTTTATGAACCAGAAAGTCACTCTGATGTTATCAATCTAGAAGATGACAGACCTAACATCACCTTTGGTCCTCTTTTTGAGGGATTCAAGGACAACGTCGCTCCTTTCTATATCACGCTCAATATACATGACCAGTTACTACATAACTGCATGCTAGACTCTGGGGCTTCGCATAATTTTATGCCCAAAACTATAATGGAGAGGTTGGGGCTCCAGATCACTAGACCCTACGGAGACCTATACTCGTTTGACTCAAGAAAGGTTAAATGTATGGGAATGATAAAGGATCTGGTAGTTACCCTAGCTCAGGTCTCGGTCAAAAGTGTCTTGATGGATGTAGTTATCGCAGATATTCCCCCCAAATATGGTATGTTATTATCCAGATCATGGGGAGCCAACTTGGGGGGTTCTCTACAGTTGGATATGTCATATGCCACAATCCCAATTTTTGGTGGTCAGTTTACCCATTTGTATCGAGAAACAAGATTAGCATACACTGTCAGTAATCCTCTGAATCCAAATAACTTTCCCATTTACGTTGTGGACCAAGATCTGGGGAATTGCATATTATCAATTGATGATGGGTTAGAGGGATGTCCAGAAGAACTTAATTTGAAGCAGGAAGAGCTTAGCCCCTTGACTGAAGAACTATGCAGAAACGGTATCTGGAAGATGTACTTCGATGGCGCTTCATCTTCTGAAGGAGTTGGTGCTGCCATACTTCTGATAGCGTCCAAAGGTAAGTTTACCGTTCCCTTCTCGTATCGCTTGCAGTGGGACATAGATTACACCAATAACGTATGTGAGTATGAAGCATTAGTCTTAGGATTAGAGGCTGCAAAGAAGTTAAACATAAAAAACTTGGAGGTCTACGGTGACACTGAATTAATAGTAAAGCAAGTAAACCGACAATACCTAGCCAAGCATCCTAGATTGAGGACATAAAGAAATTGTGTTTGGGATTTAATGGAGAATTTTTTCTCATCTATAAAGGTCCATTTTATCCCTCGCGCAGAGAATATACATGCTGATGCATTGGCTAAGGCAGCCTCGACCTTTTCCCCTCCCACAAATGTTAAGCTGAAATATCATATTGAAATAAGGTATAAACCCTCCATACCAGACAATGTCCGACACTGGCAAGTCTTTGAAGATGACGAACAGATTCAGAAATT
>ML822372.1:0-18533 GCA_009831015.1 Picea engelmannii
CTGGTTCAAAAGGTATGTCTTATTTCTATGAGTAGTTGGATTTTTTTCTATACATGAGAAATGTTTATGGGGGTTTGAGGATATTCCCTAGAGAGATTATTGGTTGCATGGGACTTACTGTATAAGTAAGATTTACAGAAACATAGTGTTGGTATAATCAATATTTATCATTGATACATATTTGAGTGTTGAGACATAACTAGTATTCCTTGGTACATGGTTTAGGGTTTTTGGTTGTGATGTGTTAGTGAAGTTGTTGGTTAGTTTGAGGAAGATCCATTGTAGTACATGGATGGTACATGTGTGAGTGTTATTGGTGTATCTTATGGTACATTGTGAGACGATTTCGTTAGTGGTATTGATTTATGATTGGTACACACTTGAGGCTACATAACAGTGAGGTTTTGGCACATGTTTTGATGTAAAGGTTTATGTTATTTGGATCATGTATTGTGTGATGTATTGATAGAGGAATTGTTTTTGGTTACATTGGTATATCTCTTTGGTATATGGTTGAGATACATGTTGGTATATATAGTTGATGATTTAGCACATACATGAGGTGTATGGTATGGTGATGTTGGTACATCTTGATGAGTCATAGTTTGACTTGTTGATGCATGATTGGCACATGTATGGTGTATTGTTAGAGGTACTTGCTAGTAGTATTGGTGACACATGATTGGTACATGTTTAGAGGCACTTTCTAGTAGTATTGTTTTACACATGGATGATGTGGCATAGATTTATTGATATATTAGTAAAAGTACATTTTGGTCTTGGTGATGGTTATGAGGTATTGTGGTGTGCATAGTCGATGCACTTGTAATGGTTCAATTTGTGTGAGTGATTGATGTACATGGTTGATAGTAGAGGTTGATTGGTACACATTGATAGGTACAGGTTGGGACATGATGCAAGTTGATGTGCTAGAGGTAGAAAAAGATCTAAGTTTCATAAAGTGAGAATCCTAGCTCTCAAAAGATGTATGTAGGTTGTAATATAGAAAGGTTGCATACATACGCGGGCTTCAGTATACATAGGGAGCGTGCATACATGTGTTGCAGAGTAAACATGTCATGAGAGCATAGGTATAGGTTGGTTATAGCACAGTGGCATAGGTTGGTTACAGGTTGTTGGCTAATATTGGTACAGTTTTACAATGATATATCTCACAATGACAATGTGACAGTGATTTCATCATCTTACTTATATTTCAAGGCGGTGGGATGGGGAAAGGATAGGTGGTTGTAGCCACCTTCCAGTTGTAGTCGGAGAACATAGGGGGTTTCATCCTCCTTCTGGTTTTATGCAGAGAATTGGGGAGTTGTATCTTCCCTCATGTTGTAGCTTGAAAATAGGGGGTCGGATCCTCCTTCCAGTTGCAGCTGGAGAATTGGAAGTTGGCGCTTCCTTCAATGTAATTCTCAAAGACATATAAGAAAACAATTATGTGGTTTTCTCATGCATTGGGTTTCCACATAAAATACTAGTGTATTATGCATTGTGTGGATGTTTATTATCGTTTATTATGCATTGATGGATGTCAATGTTATATGATGCAAGAACATATTAATGATGAATTGATGAACATTGTTGAACAAGTTAACGGAATATACATTGTGGTTAAAACGATTGATAAGTGGTATAAATTTCCCATTACTGATTCACCCCCCCTCTCAGTAATCCAATAGTCATGGTGATGTTATCACATGCTTGAGGAATATTGTTCATACATTGGTACATCTTGGATACATGGTACATAGTTGATGTACATGGTTGATGTATATGGTATGTCATAGGTTGATGTACATGGTATGGTATAGGTTGGAGTACATGGTTGTTGTACATGGATGATGATTAATGTGCATAGTTGATGTACATGGTATTGTACAAGTTGATGTACATGATATGGTACATGTTTTGGTACATGGTTGATGTACATGGTATCATGATGGTTTTAGTATCCATGTGAGTGGATCTGGTTATAGTTGGTTGATGATGGTATATCTATGACAGTGACAGTGATAGGTTGGTTGATGTGACAGTGAAAGTGACAAGTTGGTTGATGTGACAGTGGAAGGTTGGTTGATGTGACAGTGACAGTGATAGGTTTGTTGATGTGACAGTGACAAGTTGGTTGATGTATCAATGATAGTGTTAGTTACAGGTTGATCAGTGGTAGTGACAGTGAGCCTACACTTATATTTTAGGGCAGTGGGGTGGGGCAAGGAAAGGGGGTAGTATCCTCCTTATGGTTGGTGTCAGAGAAAGCATGGATTTGGTGCTTCCTTCAGGTTGGTGCCTGTAAAACATGGGGTTGGTGCCTCCTTTGGATTGGTGTCGGAGAATTTAGGGAGTTGTAGCTTCCTTCAGGTTAGTTCCTATAAATTAGTGGGTTGGTGCCTCCTTACAGTTGGTGTTGGAGAATTTGGAAGTTGGTTCTTCCTATGAATGTATTCTTGATATATATAAGCAAGCATTACGTGGTTTTCTCCCATTTGGGTTTCCACGTAAATTCAGGTGTACTGTGCATGTGGTTATTTGATATGATGATATTGTTTATGGTTATATGCTCATGATATATTGAATGAAATCATAAATGATATATTTCTGATAAAGTTGAAGTTTATATATTGTGATTGAAAGTGGTAAAAAGTGCTCATATTGATTCACCCCCCCCCCTCTCAGTATTCCAACATCCACCACAATCAATATATCATCATCATCAAAACTAGATACACCATAATTGATACATCATCATCATCAAAAACTAGATCCACCACAACTGATATATCATCATCATCAAATATGGATACACCATAACTGATATATAAACATCATCAAAACTAGATACACCATAACAGATACATCATCATCATCATCATCATCATCAAAAACTATATCCAGCACAACTGATATATATCATTGTCATCAAATATGGATACACCATAATTGATATATCAACACCATCAACCTAGGTCCACTTAGAAAATGGTTCTACATAAATAATATAGGTACACATGGGTCCACATATAAACCCCAACATCACTTCTTAAATTTGTCTCGAACACTTGTTTGGGACTAGTTTTTCTATTAGTCACAAACCCTAACTTCCAACAAGTATAACTTTGTATCTGTAATGAATAAAGGTATAAAACGTATACCCAATATTATTCAATATATTATCTGAAATTCCTAAAAGGTGTGCTCCTTGAATTGACACTAAAAAAGAGATATAGTGAATATGGCATACCTTCCTAAATTCTAGCCTATTCTAGAGAGAAACATTGTACGACGTGCCATGCGCTCAATATTTGATATATGGTTATGAAAATCACACAAAAACTACTAAAGAATGTATTATTTCCAATGCAATTGGTCTCAAAGAATTTGGATCCTCTATGAAGACGTTATGACCATTTTACCTGGGACCCCTATTTGAGACTAGTTACAGGACTAGTGAAAACCCTATCTTTCACAGAGTGTATCTCCAAAAGTAAAATGACCCAGAAGTTGAAATTCATACCACATGTACTTTGATATGTCTTCTCAACATTCTCATAGTTTCACTATCTAAATCATTCTATTAAAAAAAATTATAGAAAAAATGGTAATATGACCTTTAAAAAACATACCTTAGAATACACCATCACGAGACTTCATCTTCCCTTGGAATTTTTCCATTCTTCACTTCATCTTCCCTATGAAAATATCTTCCAAGATTGTGAAAACAGATCACAATATTGAATGATGAAAAAGAGAGGCTATTAATGTGTATTTATACCCTTCCAAGAACCTTCTTTACTTGACCTTGAGTCGACTTGTAACTTCTTGTTTGCAAAAACAATTTCTCCTTTACTTGACTTTAGGGCCAAATTATAACTTCTTGACCTTAGATTCGGGGCTTCTTGACCATACTTTAGGGCGTCATATTTAAGAGGTTATAAATACTCAACCATACGGAACCACGTGGTGTGCCACCTACAATTGGAGATGGATTGATGAGGACTATCAATCAATGGATGTTTTGCATGCATTTGTAATTTCCTTCATGCTATTTTTCTTCGATCAAATTCTAGCTTCATGAACACACATCTAGGGATTCTTAACCACTTAACCATATTTCCATGGATTCTTGTAGACTTCTTCAAAGAATATTCTTGTGATGGCCATGATTAAATATAATCCATAAAGGGAACACTTTGGATACTTCTTCAAATACACCCATCACTTCTAGAAGCTTCCAAACTTTCTTTGGGGATTCTTCTAGGGTTGAAATCAATGACAACCAATTTTCCAAAAATATCCACCTTTGGCATTGATGAAAACACTCATACTCCCCCTGTGACCATTTCTCCCAATGTCTTCCTGAACCCCCCATGTATTCATTCTTTTGTTCTTTCTCTCCCCCTTTTACATCAATGGCAAAGGGTAACTTCCCTGACAATATACCTTCTTTTGAAAATCTCTCTCTTCCTTTCTTCTTTGCTTATGATCTTTCTCTCCTATTTTTCTTCTATCTCCTCCCCTATATTATTTGCAATATGTCATGTAGATCAATGTGTGGATTCTTCCATATGATTAATTTCCTCTCTTCCAGGGATTATTTTCCATTGATACTTCATGTTATTGTAATCCACTGACATATATTAAAAGCATTCAGGTCAAATTTCCTCCATCACTCAACTTCAAGTATTCAAGGATTGTCATGTCTTCACTGAGTTGATATTAATGATGTAATCATTCAAAATTTTCCTCTTCACATTAAAACGCCTCCTGGTGGTTTCTCTACTCCTGTCTTGTTGTTCCTTTCATGATTTTCCTTCCTATGACTGTGATGGATCCACCTATTAATATGCTTCTCTTATGAGTCATGTTCTTTACTGAGGATTCATCTTGATGAAAATTCCAACGAGTCTTTCCGCAATTCCTCTTGAGATCAATGTCATTTTCATGTATCTTATTTGTTTCGTTGTCAAGTATTGTCCTCTAGACCTTCCAAACATCTCATGAATTCATCTATGTCCATATGTCACAAAAATGTCCATGAATCTGCTACTCAACTACACACAATGTTGATTAATCTGCCACTTCACTTTTTTTAGAGCTTCCTCGAATCTATTGCAACTGATCACTACATATTCCTTCTTCTCAATATGAAACAAATATGTCCACTAGTATGCTATGTCTTCAAATCAAAACTCTACAAGTCTGCAACATGCGCACATTATCAAATATGTAATGAATATATGCCTACTTGATTACATTCTTGGAATCCTCTATACAATCATGAATCTCTTCCTCATAAATGTGCTAATGATACTCCTTGTGTCTTCCATCTAATCCCTTCATATTTTCATGGAAATGTGTTCTAAAATGCACCTTGAAGTAATCAACCAATCTGTCATGAGACATTATCTACCTATGCCATCAAATTATTCTGAATTTTGCCTTCCCAAAATCAAACAAATACTTCATTCTACCCAAAATATAGTTCTCTAATCTGAAATAGTTGCTTCATAGACTCCCCCTCTTCAAAATTCACATTTATTGGGAGTATCCAAGCCGGATGGCTTAGAACAATGTATAAACCTTCTTTGTTGCAAGATCATTCTTCTGAATTCTTGAATCTTCCTCTTTTCCTGTAGATTCATCAAGATCCCGTACTTCTGCAAATCTTGTGAGTATGTGTAATACCCTAGTTTTGAGTCCCCATATGAAATAATGTATTTTTTTTATTTGATGAAAGGTCGGATTTCCCAAAAAATTAAAGAGGCCAACATTCCTAGGAAATGTAATGCTATGATCATTATTAATAATAAAATACATTGTTGGATGCCAGACGAACAAGGAAAATAGTTATAGGGGGGTATGGTTCCCCAAGAGAGGGGGATTAATAGGCTAATTCATTCTATTCTATTTTGTTTACCCACAATTGTTTTAATGGAGAGAAGTGGTTACATGAGCTTCTTGGGGAAGACCATGTGGTTCTTGTTTTGCAAGTAAATATTTAAACCCATATTGTGGGTTTTTTGGGGGTTCTTTTTCACTCATGTTGTTCATTCATTGTTCATTGTTCACACTCTCCATTCTATTTACTTTTTCACTCATTCATTCTTTTTCTTGGAATGAGACCATGGGGGTGAAGCATTGAGGAAGAAGCCATTGTTTGTTGGATATAGCAGTGACTAGTGTATTCCAGCCATGATTGTTTGTCTGCATGTCTGAGATGAATTGCCATGTACTAAATTGTATTCACATATGTAAGTCCTAAGATTTCGAGCATGGAGACTCTTGACCAGATGCACTGGAGCCCTGGAAGGAGGTGGACAGCTTAAGGGACTATGTGGCAGAGAAGGGGGTCCATTTTCTTGGGTTGTGTAGGCTAGCAGAGAAGAGAGTTGGTGTACTTTGAATTTTTGTGCATTGAGAAACATGTGAGAGTTTGAGTGATGACCGGTTTGGAAAGTTGAGTGACACCCTGGATCCGTCCTTATGGATTCATAGCCTTGGCTTGGGTGTAACCTGTTGTTGAGACTTGTAACAGTAGTGTCTATGGTTAGGTGGAATGTCCTTGGTATGCAACCAGTTGGTGAACCATTTTGATTAATATAAGTTCTCTTTTTATGTGTTTCCACTACTACATATTGAAAAATTTGTGACGAAAGTACTTTCAATGTGCTTGATTGTTTGTTATTTCTATGTATGGAATGTTTACACATTCTTTATACCGTAGCATGAATCTTTATTATTGAATTTGTTTTTATCATATTTCTTTCATGGTTCTTTATTAATTAATTTTTATTATAATTTGAAATCAATTTCGAACAGAGTTTTTGAGGTAGCGTGCCTCGCTCGGGAGTGGCTAGGTATGTTACAAATTAGCATGCCCTAGCCCAAGGGTGGTTGGGTACATTACAGATTGGCATTAGATCTTGAGGTTGAAACATCGGACTGGTATGGGCTAGAACTGTTGGACATGGTGTTGTCATTAAGAAATATTATGTCTTTGAGATCCTAAACCTTATGAAAAATAACATTGCAGAAATTGTGCAAAAGCTAGAGCGCAATGCAAAAAAATATCCTTTTTAAAGGATAGTGGAATCGTGAACGTTAGATCAGGATCCAAATAAGAAAGAGTCGTCACATCTAATTGAGAAAGTTGGGCATAACCGGATCCATCAAATCAAATTGATAGATCGTCAGTCGTTGATCAAAGCCAATCAAAAGATAGAAAGTTTTGAGACTTCGTAACTTTGCCACTTCGACAATTATTGGAGACAAGGAAAAGGCATGAAATCCCAAAGTCATGAAACCTAGAAATCCTTCCAACCATTAGATTAAGGGAATAATTTGGGATTGATGTGAGTCGTTAGATCAAGAGTGGAAGGATAGCATAAGTTTCAGAACTCTGGAACTTCACCACTTCAGCAATTATTGAAGACTAGGCAAAGCCACGAAGTGTTGAAGTTGCGAAGTGTTGAAGTCGTGAAGTGTTGAAGCCACAAAGTGAAAAATCCATGAAGTGAAAATTCGAAGTCAAATTCGTAAAATCATGCAAGTTATCAAATCTGGAGTGGAGGAATGTGGACCGTCACTTGGCATGGGTGCCATATGGGGATGCATGTCACAGGAATTTAGTGCCTTTTGGACCCCAACATGTCCATTTCTAAGTGACACATGGCACTCATACCACGGTTCCATGTCACCATAGGTGACATCAACATGCCATGTCATCTCCAGGATTATGTCCTCCGGGAATGTCCAACTTATTCCACCAGTAAAAGTGTTGAAGGCCAAAGTAGAGAAATCATGTGGATCGTCGATCTAAGATCCCTTCAGGATGTTTCTCAATCGTTAGATCCAGCAGTGGAAGGATGGCATAAGCACTTCGGAAGGTATAACTCTGAGGGAGTTGAAAAAATTTATAGTTGCGATATCCTAGAGTCCCGGAGTGTCGAAGCCTAGAAATCATCCAGATCGTCAGATAAAGGAGGAACTTTGAGTGAATTATTGACCATTCAATCGAGTATAGTGGAAGGACAGGGTAAGCCACAATATCTGAGAGTCCTGGAGTAACGAAATCATGCAGACCATTGATTTAATATCCCTTCGATACTTTTCTCAATCGTTAGATCGAGCAGTGAAAGGATATCATAAGAGGAGGTGTTAACCGATGGTAAACAGTCATCGATATTTTATGACCACTTCGGCAGTTATAACTCCAGGGGAGTTGAACAACTTGAGAATTATAATATCCCGGAGTGTCAAAGTCCCTAAATAATTAAGGATCATCCATCTCCATGCATGTTTAAGTCGTGATTGTTGATTTCATTGAAACCGCTAGATGAGCCAAGATTGTCCAGTCAACAAGAGATTAAATCTCAACCATCTAATCTACTAGTGAAGATAATGTACATATTTTAATGAATTTTACTTCAAGAGAGTTGGAATATTGAAAAGGGAGAATATCCCAAAGGCTGAAGTCTGGAGGACTTGGTTCCAGCATCGGTCTCATGATAAGGTAAAGGGGGTGATTAGAAGTATGAAGGGCCTATAAGTAAACAAGTCGCAAACATTTTTTGAACAAGATCATGTGTAGAAGAATAAGGGAAAGGCACTAGGATCAATGATTAAAGTGGATAAGCATGTGGTTTCAAGCCACGATCATAGGGAAAGTGGATATAAGGAAGCACCTGTGTAGAAATTGAATTTTGTACCAATTCAAAGAACCTGTGGAATAATTTGACAAGATTGGCACACAACCATTCCATTGTCACTACAAGATCTTGTCTACACAAAAAAGGTGAAAGTGACTTTTTCATAAAGCCATAACTTATTTCATCTCAAAGATCAGATTGGGGTATGGGAATAGTCATTAGAAAGATGATTCAGAGGAGAATGACATTTATTTGTTATAATTTGGAGAATGATGATATATTTCTTCATGAATTGAGAAAAAAAATGGCATGTAGCATTGTTTGGAAAAAAATTTATAATATGCATAATTCTAACAAAATGATTTCTTACAGATTTTGTAGAATTAGGGAGTATAACCATATCATTTCAAGATAATAATGCATACTCAAGAAATTGAGGAAGGAGAGGGAGCCTTCATTCATGAAAAAGAATCCAAAGGTAAAAATATCAGTGTTGGTAATGCAAAGACATAATCAAATGGAAACAAGAGTAGAGGGGAACAATAAACCTTAATAGAGACTGTGAGAAGCCTAAAAATAGAAGTGCAGAGCTACAAAGCAGACAATGAGAAGCTAATGAGAGAACAAAATCAGATAAATTCTCAAGTACTACAAATCCTAAATCATTTGCATATGCAAGAAAGGAATGGATCGGACTTAAGGCAAGAGGAAGAACAAAGATGTCATCAAAGGAGAGGTAACTATAGAACAACTACTCATTCAAGAAGTACCAACAGAACTCATAGACATCACTCACCACCTTACTCAGTAAGGAAATTGTATGCATCTAAAGACTCCATAAGCAGTCTAGAAGTGTCTCATATTAGGCACCAAAGAAGAAGGCATGAATTGGATAGTTTCAAAGGAGAGTTGAGGAAGCTTAAGACACCATCCTTTGATGGTGAAAGAGAAAAGGAAGATGATGTTGAATCATGGATTCTTGGACTCGGGATGTATTTTCAATTGCATAACTACTCCTCAAACCTAGAAGCAAGAATTTCCACATACCATTTACATGGGAAATCTGCTATGTGGTGGGATCATCTAAAGCAAGTGGAGCACATTAATGAGAGAAGGATCACTTGGAAGGAGTTCAAGAAATATTTTCAGAAGGAGTACCTTTTAGAGCACTTATATGAAAAAAATATGCAAGAGTTGTTTGAGATAATGTTGGGAATCATGACCATGACAAAATGTGAGAAGAGGTTCTTGGGATTGTTGAAGTATGTAAGAGTTATCAAAGATGAAAAATTGAAGATAAAGAGGTTTTTAAGTGGACTGCCATCATTTTATAAAGAGAATATTCAATATGATGAACCCAGGACATTGACTAAGACCATCATGAAGGCTAAGTACACGTATGAGTAAGGTAAGGGCAGAGAATCCATGCAGAAATATTGGAAATATAAGAAGAAGGAGAAATATGATCAGAGGAGGAAGGGGTTCAAACCTCTTTTCAATAGAAACAACCCTAATAAAAATCAACAAGATCATACTACTAAGGATGAATCCAAGAAATAGGATTCCTTGGGGAAAATAGGAAGACCACCAATACAAGGAAAATCACCTATACAAGGATTTCCCTCATAGAGGAGATAAAGCAAAGACCATGCACAACATCTAAGAGGCTACAATAGTGGAGGACATGGGCAAGATATATGAAGCCTTAGAAGATCGACAAGCAGAGTACCAATCCAATATGATCGAAGTGGAAGGTAAGATCATTAATCAACATGTTGTTATTTTAATTGATTCAGGATAAATTCATTGTTACATTGATCCTAAAATATTTCATAGATTACATTTTGATAAAAGCAAGCTCAAAAAGTCAAGTTTGGTTAAACTAGCCACTAGAACCAAAAGAAGGATCAATGAGGTTGTCAAAAGTTGTCCAATAAATCTTAATGGAGTAAATATAGTTTTTGGTATGAATATCATCCCATTAGGATCTTAAAACATCCTATTTGGAATGGATTGATTGGACCAGCATCATGTTGTCCTAGATTGTCATAAAAATACCTTTACATGTCTTTATGAAGAAGGAAAATAGAGCAATGTGAAAAGAATTCCAAGACCCATTTCTATAAGGGAGATTTCATCCTTACAGTTGAATAAATGTTTCAAGAAAGAATGTCAAATGTATGTAGCTCATGTGGAAGAGTCATAAAATACAAAGGGGCCAAGCCTTGAATATTTTCCGTTATTGCAAGAGTTTGAAGATGTATTCCAAGAAATACCAGGATTTCCACTAAAGAGGGAGATAGATTTCTCTATTGATTTAGTACCAGGAGCTGCCCCAGTATAAAAAACAAATTATAGAATGAGTACACCTGAATTGAAAAAATTACAAATGTAGTTGGAAGAGTTGTTGAGGAAAAGGTACATATGTCCAAGTGTTTCACCTTGGGGAGCACTAGTACTCTTTGTAAAAAAGAAGGACAAACAATTGAGGTTGTGTATAGACTTTAGACAGCCGAATAAATCCATTGTGAAGAAAAAATACCCTCTACCCAGAATTGATGACCTATTTGATCAGCTAAGAGGATCAAAGAAATTCTCAAAGATAGACTTGAGATCCGGATACCATCAGGTAAGAATCAAGGAAGAAGACATCAATAAAATATCCTTCAGAACAAGGTATGGACATTATGAGTTTGTAGTGGTGCCATTTGGACTGACCAATGCACCAGTTGTCTTTATGTGCTTAATGAATAGCATATTCAGAAATTATCTAGATAAGTTTGTCATTGTGTTCTTGGATGACATACTTATTTATTCTAAGTCCGAGGAAGAGAATGAACATCATTAGAGGTTGGTGTTACAAGTGTTGAGGGAACATCAGCTTTATTCCAAGATTAGTAAATATTATTTTTACCAAGAGCAAATCCATTATTTGGGTCATATTATTTCAGAACAAGGTATACCAATAGATCCAGAAAATATTGAAGACATTAGAGGATGGTCAGCACCTAGGAATGTTTCAGAAATCAGATATTTTATGGGATTAGTCAGATACTACATGAGTTTTATAGTGGGGTTCTCTAAGACTGCTCATCCCATTATTAACTTTTTTACAAAAGAAGGGAATCAAGTTTGAATGGACAACATAGTGTGAAGAGAATTTTAATTTGTTAAACGAATTACTTACTAGTGCACCTATTTTAAAGATTGTTGACCCAAATGAGAAATTTTTGGCATGTAAAGATGCATGCAAGGAAGGACTTGGTGGATTCCTCACTCAAAATGGACATGTCCTTGGTTATGAGTCCAGAAAACTCAAAGAACATGAGAGAAATTATGCCACGGATGATTTGGAGCATTCTTCCATAGTTCATGCATTGAATATGTGGAGGCATTATCTCATGGAAAAAAAAATTGAATTAAGGACAGACCATAGTGGTCTAAAATATCTTTTTGAACAACCAACTTTGAATTCTAGGGAAACAAGATGGATGGAATTTTTAAGTGAGTATGACTTTGAAATCAAGCATATCAAGGGAAAAGAAAATAAAGTTGTTGATGCACTCAGCAGAAGAGTACATATCATGCATGTTGCAGCTGTTAGTATGCATCATTCAGATTTAAAGAGCAGAATTTTAGATGTTGTTGTTACAGATCAGCATTACCTACAGACAAAATAAAGTTTACAGCAAGAAAACATACAGCAGAAAATTAAAGAGTATGAGATTAAGGAAGAAGGATTAATTATGCACAAAAAAAGAATTTGTGTTCCTAGTTCTGGAGAACTTAGGAATTTGGTGTTAAAAGAAATGCATAATGTTCCATATGTTAGACATCCTAGCTACCAGCAAACAATTGCAGTAGTAAGGATCCAATTCTTTTGGCCAGGAATGAAGAAGGAAGTTTTTTATTACATTTCTAGATGTATGGAATGTCATAGAGTAAAAGTTGAGCGTAGACACCCAACAGGTTTGCTTCAGCCATTTCCAATTCCAGAGAAGAAATGGGAAGTGGTAACCATTGATTTTGTAACTAAATTTCCCAAGACAACAAGGCAACATGATTGCATATTGGTAGTTGTGGATAAATTGACAAAGGATACTCATTTTTTTCCTACGAAAATGACTCACACAACAGCTAATATTGCAGAAATTTACATGAGGGAAATTGCTAGGTTGCATGGGATACCTAAGGAAATTGTTTCCTACAAAGATACAAATTTTAATTCAAATTTTTGGAGGGTATTTTTTAAAGGATTTGGTACAAATATGAATTTTAGCATAGCATAACATCCACAGTCATATGGGTAGATAGATAGAGTCAACCAATTGATTGAAGAAATGTTGAGAATGTATGTGATGGATAAACCATCTAAGTGTCAAGACTACTTGCATTTGGTTGAGTTTGCCTATAATAATGGGTATCAAGCTTCATTGAATATGATCCCATTTGAGGCTTTGTATGGTAGAAAATGCAATACTCCAGTGAGTTGGGACAACCCAACAGAAAAAGTAGTACTTGGGCTAGAATTTCTCAAGGACATGGAAGACCAGATGGTTAGAATTAAGCAGAATTTAAAGGTAGCTCAAGATAGAAAGAAACGTTATGCAGATAAGAACATGATAGCTAGAGAATTTAAAGTGGGGGAGCATGTTATTTTAAAAGTGAAGCCCAAGAAGATCTCATTGAATTTGGGTAGTTGTACAAAGCTAGCATCCAGATTCTATGGTCCATTTGAGATATTGGACAGAATAGGGCCAGTTGCATACATTCTTGCATTGCCTACTTCCATGAATGTGCATAATGTATTTCATATATCTTTGTTGACAAAGTATATACATGATCCTAACCATGTTCTTTATTGGAATTAGATTCAGGTACATCCAGAGGGAGACTTTCAAGTCTAGCCAGTGCGCATATTGGACAGAAAAGTCAAAATGATCTGGAGTCGAGTTATAGAGATGGTAAAAGTTGAGTAGACCTGTTACAGTCCTGAAGATGCTACTTGGGAGCATGAATATTCCATGTGGGAAAAGTACCCGTAACATTTTGAATAAATTTTAAAATTTTAATTTTTGTTTTGTATATGCACTGAGGAAAGTGCCAAAACAAGGGGGAGGGGGATGTAATACCCCAGTTTTGAGTCCCCATATGAAGTACTATATTTTATTTATTTGATGAAAGGTTAGAGTGCCCAAACAATTAAAGAGGCTAGTGTTCCTAGGAAATGCAATGCTATGATCATTATTAATAATAAAATACATTGTTAGATGCAATATGAACAAGGACAAGAGTTATAGAGGGATGTGATTCCACGAGAGAGGGGGCTTAAGGGGCTAAGTCATTTTATCATATTTTGTTTACCCATAATTGTTTTAATGGAGAGAAGTGGTTATATGAGCTTCTTGGGGAAGGCCATGTGGTTCTTGTTTTGAAAGTAAATATTTAAACCCATCTTGTGGGTTGTTTGGGGATTCTTCTTCACTCACTTTGTTCATTCATTGTTCATTATTCACACTCTCCATTATGTTCACTTTTTCACTCATTCATTCATGTTCTTGGAATGAGACCATGTGCATGAATCATTGAGGAAGAAGTCATTGTTTGTTGTTTGTAGTAGCGACTGGTGTATTCCAGCCATGATGTTGTGCCTACATGGCTGAGATGCATTAGCATGTACTAAATTTTATTCACAGATACAAGTCCTGGGAGTCCCAGTATGGATATTCTTGACCATATACACCGAATCCCTAGAAGGAGGTGGACATCTTGAGGGACTTCATGGAAGAGAAGGGGGTCAATTCTCTTGGGTTGTGCAGGTTGGCGAAGAAGAGAGTTGGTGTACTTTGGATTGTTGTGTGTTGAGAAACCTGTGAGAGCTTGACTCTTTACTGGTTTGGTAATATGAGTGACACCCTGGAAACTTCCTTGTGGATTCATAGCTCTGGATCGAAGGTGACCTGCTATTGAGACTTGGAACAATAGTGTCTATGGTTGGGTGGAACATCCTTGGTCTACGGCCAGTTGTTGAACCATTTTGATTAAGATAAGTGCTCTTTGTCATGTGTTTCTCTGATGTATATTTATTTGTGTCTTGTATTAATTAATATTTTTGAGATGTGTATATTCGATGTGCATTATTGTTGGTTATTACTATTCATGGCATGTTTACATATTCTTTATACTGTAGCCTGAATATTTATTATTGCATGTGTTTTTGTCATGTTTATTTCATGCTTCTTTATTAGTTAATTGTTATCATAATTTAAAATTAGTTACAAACAGAGTTTTTGAGGTAGTGTTCCTATCTTGAGGGTGTTTGGGTACGTTACATATTAGCATGCCCTAGCCTGAGGGTGGTTGGCTAAGTTACAGTATGATTTATGTGAGTTATTTATTTACCTTCTCTTCTTTTTTTTGTCTCCAAACATTCTGGTACCTAATATCAGTGTTTTCCTTCATGGAAGACTTCATCATGATTATATAGTCATGAGCTATGTGTCCATAGTTGTGGAATTTGTAACATTCAATATTGTAGGGAGCCACATAAACATTCATTTCTTGAACATTTCTTCCATACGCTCTACAATCTACATCTTTATGTCCAAATTTATTACAAGTAAAACAATAACCTGGAAAGAAACTTTGATACCTAGGAGTGAATGATTTTCTTTGTGATGTAGTACTTTTGAATCCATGCCTTCATTGATCACTATATTCTATTTAGTTGTTTCCTTCACAATGATTGAAGTTTCTTTGATGCAAGAAGGTATACGGTCTTCTTGGAGATGTATCTCTTCTACATTCATTCATCTTTGACTCTTGTTGATCATTATCCATTCCTTTCAGGATGTTTGCATAGTTCTTAGCCTTTTCTTCATTCTTCTTTTCCGATAATCTGGAACACTTCTCTTCAACTTTCTTGTTGGGATTGGAATTTGCATCTTCTTTGCATAAGGTCTCACTAATGTATCCAAGATCTGTTTTATTGAATGGTGACCTTTGATAGCTGAGATTTTCTTCTAGCACTTGAGATATCTTCAATTTATTGTTGAGATTATCAACTTCAACCCTCAATGAGATGACTTCTTCAAGTTTCTCACAATATTCTTCTTTCTTCATAATCTGTATATTCATTACTTCTTTCGTTCTCTTTGCATCTTCTAGTTGGGTTTTCAAGGAGATTATTTCTTCTTCAAGTATTCTTTCTTGTTGACTAAATTATGCTTCAATATTGTTTAAGTCCTCAGATATTTCCTTGAGATGACTTGTCAAAGTCTCTTCTTTCTTCTCTGCTTCCTTTCTTAGTGATACTATTTCAGCTTCCAAACATTGTTTTTCTTCCAAATGATTTTTGAGATTTTCTTCAATCACTATGGCTTCTTCTAGTTGAACCTTTATATTTATGATAATCTATTAGAGTTATTCATAATTTTCCTTTATCTTGATCAATTCTTCCTTGAGGGACTTTGTTTTTATTCCTTTCTCCTTTTAGCTCACTTAAGGCACATATTAGTTCTTCCTCAAGATATACTTCACCTTCTTCTTCTTCTTCTGAATCTATCTGACATGATGAGATTCTTTCTTCTTGTTCTATCTTAGCATATTATTTATCTTGATCAACATGCTCTGGATCTGTGGTTGTAAGAAGAGATTCCTTGTAGTAGATAATATGTATCTTATCCCAAATTTCTTTGGTTGATGAGCGTTGTCCCACTTTTAATTTTATTGAATCAGGTAATGTGTCCAGGATAGCATCCATGCTATGTTGGTATTCCTTTAATTCCTTCTTGGCTACAGTATTCGTATGTTTCTTTGAAGCGGTGTATCCTATAAAAACTGAGTACCAAACATCATACCCTTGTACCTTTAAAACTTTTAACATCCTTCTATTGCATAAGGCATATTTCTGACCATCAAACGTTGGTGTTCCATTATCTATGTACTTCATGAATTCCATGATATTCCTTACAATGGTTAGACTATTTTTTAAGGACATCATTTGATACCAATTGTAGGAATATGCACCAATACTGAGAGGGAGGGTGAATCAACATTGATCACTTTTTACCATTTTTAATCGTAACATGTAAAAATCAACTTATCAACATTTCCATTCACTTATGATTGTATTTAACGTATCATAAACATATAACCACATATGCACAGTACACAAGAATTTTAAGAGGAAACCCAAATGGGATAAAATCATAGAACACTTTTTAATATGTATCTTCAATATTACATTCACAGGAAGCACCCACTTCCAAAATTCTCCAGCACCAACCCCCTTTTTACAGGCTCCAACCTGAAGGAAGCTACAACTCCCTAGATTCTCGAGCTCCAACTGGAAGGAGGCTCCAACCCCTTGATTTACATACTCCAACTTGAAGGAAGATATGACTCCATGTATTCTCCAGCTCCAACCCCCTATTTTACAGGATCCAACCTGAAGGAAGCTACAACTCCATGTATTATCCATCTCCAACCAGAAGGAGGATACAACCCCCTTTCCTTTCCCCTTCCTTCCTCTCTGAAATATAAATGGAGACTCAACCTATCACTATTACTATCACTGATATTGATACATAATCATCATCAAAACCTATCATTGTTACTGTCATTGATAGTGATACATCATCATCATCAAAACCTATCACTGTTAATATCACTGATACTAATGCATCGTCATCATCAAAACCAGATCCATCACAATTAATATATCAACATCATCAAAAATAGATAAACCATAACCGATACATCCTCGTCATCAAAAACCAGATCTACCAAAACTGATATATCATCATCATTAAACATGGATACACCATAATTGATATATCAACATCATCAAAACTAGATACACCATAATTGATACATCATCATCATCAAAAACTAGATCCACCACAACTCATATATCATCATCATCAAATTTGGATACACCGTAACTAATATATCAACATCATCAACCTGGGTCTACTTAGAAATTGGTTCTACATAAATATCCTATGTCCACATGGGTCCACATATAAACCCCAACATCACTTCTTAAATTTATCTCAAACACTTGTTTAGGACTAATTTATGTATTAGTCACAAACCCTAACTTCCAAAAAGTACAAATATGTACCTGTAATCAATAAGGTATAAAACTTGTACCCAATCTTCTTCGATATTGTCTCTGAAATTCCTCAAAGTTTTTCTCCTTGAATTGTCATTGAAAAATAGATATAGCAAATATGGAAGACCTTCTTAAATTCTGGCCTATTCTGGAGAGTGAACTTGTACAATGTGCCACGCGCTAAATATTTGATATTTGATTCTAAAAATCACACACAAACTACTACAAACTATATTTTTCCAATGCAATTGGTTTCAAATAATTTTGATCCTCTGTGAAGAAGTTATGACCTTTTTACCCGGAACCCCTATTTGAGACTAGTTACATAACTAGTCAAAAACCCTATCAAAAGTAAAATGACCCAGAAGTTGAAATTCATACCATAGATAATTTGATATCTATTCTCAAAATCCTCATAGTTTCACTATCTGAATCATTCTATAAAAAAACGTTATAGAAAAAATCGTAAGATGACCTTTAAAAAACACACCTTAGAACACACCATCACAAGACTTCATCTTCCCTTGGAATTTCACCCTTCTTCACTTCATCTTCCCTCTAAAATTAGTTGCAAATATTGTGCAAAGATATCAAAAGATTTAATGATTAAGAGGTTCTTAATGTGTATTTATACCCTTCCAAGCACCTTTTTTACTTGACCTTGATCCAACTTGTAACTTCTTGTTTGCAACAACGTTTTCTCCTTTACTTGACTTTAGGGAAAACTTATAACTTCTTGACCATACTTTGGG
>ML822372.1:31406-43312 GCA_009831015.1 Picea engelmannii
CTCATACCGTTACCCATCAAACAAACTTGGGTCCATTACCCAAACCTGGGGTCTCCAACTTCTCATGGCCATAACTCTCTAACCGTGAGGAATTATGTGACGTTCCACATACCACCAGAAATGACATGACAAGCACTATCCATGTAGGATATGTTCCCTAAAAAATTCACTTTCCTTCATCTCATTATTCCATAATTAAGCATGGGTTCTTTTACTCCACAAAGCATCTTCCTGTGAGGGATTTCACCATAAGGGGACCACTTTGGAGTTCATCCATATTTACTTCTTATCAACCATGACAAAAAAATAATGAGTCATATTTACATCAAACAAGATTGGGTCCATTACCCAAAACTTTGTGCTACGGGGCTTTCTTCAAGGGTTGACATCAATGACAACCAACCTTAATCAACACCTTGATGGTATAAAAACAAAAGAATACTTTAGGTATGATTCAAGCCCATATCTATCTCTTCTTGGAATTCACTAGGTATTTGATAACAATGTTGTACTAAATTTGAAGCACATGTATATCTCCTTTGATACAAACACATTGTGTGTCATCGTTCTGCTAGATCTGACCAAGGTGAAAAATACAATGAACCAGTAAATGAGACTGTGAAAAGCTCAATCATTGAGAAAATATACAACATCACAAGGTGCAAGGAGGATTATGTAAACCCAAGAGTCGATGGTGAGATGATCTACATGAGTGTCTACTCTTATGACACAGATTTGGAGGATGTGATGGAAAGATGGAAAACAACATGTATGAAGTGTCGAATAGAATAAGCAGATGAATAACTAAAGAAGTGCATTGCCTTGGATAGAGTTGCGCGACCTACCAAGGTTTGAAGCAAAAATCATGGTATATGTATTTATAGAGAAAATGGAGGATAATGTGCCTGACAGACACAATATTTGGACCATGTATGAAGTAATGAAGGGAAAACCTACATGTTGGTGGGAAATGCATTGCACAAACTTACAGGACTAGGTGCGGGTGGTAGAATGCATCAAATTGAGGTTCTAGCCCCTAACCGACTTTGACTTGATGAGAAAGTACAATGCTACTAAGGATCCCTAGGAAAACATTTGTTTTTGTGAGAGGCACTAGACATCCAAGAAAATTATGAGAGAACAATGGGTCCATAGGTTTTCCCACACTATGGATATGGTCCCAAGAAGTTGGTAAATATAAGAGGAGACTAGCAGGAAAACAAGGGCCTGGGGAAGAAAGAGAAACCAGTTCTACACAAAGTTCAAGTTTACATCATAGGACCTTGCGCAAAGGGGGATTCTACTAAGAATTAAGGATTTTATCTTCAATCAGAAATGCATAGGCCCCATGCAGAAGGTAGTTTTTTCCTATCATAAGACAATGGTAAAGTTCAATCAATCGGTGTGCTAATGGAAGGTGGATTGTGATGATGCACAAGAAGAATACCCTAGGAAATTACATACCAATGAAACCAAGGGTGATATCACAGTTTAGGGGAAGGATTCTAGTAGCACTTCACTAGGTTAAACAATTCCATTAAAGATGAAGAACACACAATATTGGCACCGAAAAAGCTCCAAAATTGTTGGTAATTGGTGATTAATAGGACCAAGAAACAGTGACACAAGTAGTGGACTTGCTAAAAGAATATGAAGACATGTTTTCGAGAAGTTTTCCTGAGATGAATGGGATCACAATATCCCCAGGGGAGATGAAAATTCAGTTGAAACCATATGCTAAACTAGTCAATAAGAGATCATATCGATTGAACCTACAGTACAAATAAAAGGTGTGCAAATAATTGGATCGCATGTTAGACACATGAATAATCATCCTTGTGGAAGAATCGGAATGGATCATCCTGATAGTAGTATAGCCAAAGAAGATGGGTGAATTCAGAAATTTTGCGGATTTGTGGAGTCTAAATACCGCTTATGTGCATGATCCATTTTATATCACATTTATAGATGAATTGTTGGAGAACGTGGGTGGGTGTGAAGCGTATTCATTCATGGATGGATTTCCAGGCTACCACAAAGTGTGCATCACAGAGGAAGACATATCCAAGACAACCTTTTTGATAGAGTGGGGCTCGTTCATATACACTGTGATGTCATTTGGCATGAAGAATGCACCAGTAGTGTTATCAAGGATTGTGGTCGTCGCATTTCAAGAGTTCATGCACAAATGTTTGGAGGTATATCTAGATGATTGGACAATGTTAAGCTTACTCAAGGAGTATATGAAAGTATTACGATTGATGTTGGAATGATGCAGGAAGATATAGATATCTTTAAATATCAAAAAGCGCATTTTTTTCTACATCGTTTGGAACTTTGCATATTTTGTACACCATTTGGAGATTTGCATTTTTTGTACACCGTTTGGAACTCTATTGGGACATGTTGTATTTAAGGAAGGCATGTCATTTGATCAAGAAAAGTTTGTAGTGATTGTGGAAATTTTAGCCCCAAACCACGTATGAGAGTTACGCACAACCTTAGGACATACGAATATTATATATGGTTCATTCAGATCTATGCCAAAGTTGTTGCATAGTTGGAAAAGATACGATGCAAAGATACCAAGTATGTCTAGACATGGGAATGTCAGGAGGTACTGGACATGATAAAGGAGATATTAGTTACTTCATCGATCATGATATTCCTAGACTTGACCAAGGTATTCCACGTTCATTTGGATGCATCGCCCATTGCACTAGGCATAGTGCTTGCATCGTCGGGAGAAGATAACATTGATCATTCAATCTACTTGTCTAGTAGAAAGATATTAAATTCGGAAATAAATTATATGACCACAGAGCATGAAGGACACTACTTTCTCAACACTCTCTTCAAATTTTTCATTGATCATTCAATTCTCAAACACTTGTTCAACAAGCNGTGTTGGGGGGGGGGGGTATGTCGATGGTTTCTACTCTTCCAAGAGTTCAATTTTGAAGTAGTTGTCAAACCTGATAAGCATAATCTAGGGCTTGGTCATCTCTCAATGATAGATTTAGGGGAAGCTAGAGGCACTCTGTATGATGATATACTTGACACACAATTGTTCAGGGTTAAGGCAGTGCTAGATCAACTTGAAAAAATCGAATCATACCTTATGATAGGTCAAAAACCGCAAGATTTTACATAGTCACAGCACCAACAACTGGTGACCCAAAGTGAAGAGTACCATTTGACAGCATGGCACTTATACAAACTCGATGTTGATGGAATCCTACTTTGCTACGCATTGGAGAACGAACGTGAAATGGTATTGTACAAGGTACATGAAGGGCTTGTTGGTGACAATAATGCATGGAAGGAAATTGTGTAGAATGTTCTCTCCATAGGACTATGTGGCCATCATTATTTGAAGAAGTAAAGGAGTATTGAAAGTGTTGTGACATTTTCCAAAGGATAGGAAAGTTATCAAGGTGAGATGAAATACAACTCTCTCCGGTCACTACACTAAATCCATTTGAGAAGTGGGAAATTGATTTTTTAGGATAGATCAATCCCCTAGCATGAAAAATTGGTACATGATCTATATTATCACCATGAAAGAATACTTGACACATTATGAAAAGGTTTCACCAGTCAATTATTATATTACGGAGGTTTTCACACAGTTTATTTTTTAGAACATTATCACCAAGCTTGGATGCTTGAAGATATTAATGAGTGATCAAGGTGTGCACTTTGTGAATGCCACCATCTACACTCTAACTCAATATTTCATGATCCACCATCAGAAGAGCACATGATATCATCCACAAGACAAAGGAATTGTCTAAGCATTCAACAAGATATTGGATCATGTGTTGACCAAGGTATACAACATATTGTGTGACGATTAGGATCAACATATTCTAGCAGTATTATGGGCATATAGGACTACCTACAAGAGATTGACTAGACACATGCCATTTAGGTTCTTCTATGGAAAAGGAGCAGTGATGCCATTAGAATTTGTGGTACCAAGTCTTAGAATTGCAATTGCAACACAGATGTCATATGATCACTCACTGCAAAGGTGGTTAGATGATTTAGTGGAACTGGAATAAGATTTATTGATTGCATGACAAAGATAGATAGTCAAGAAGTGGCTACAAAATGCCTAGAACAGTTGCAACATTCAGTGCAATTCTTTACAATCGATATCTTTAGCTTTATTGTATGATAGCAAGTTCTTGAAGCACCCTGGTAAGTTGCACATATGTTGATTAGGACCCTTCAGGATTGTGTATATCATTGAGGTGGCACAAAAAAGTTAGCAATGTTGTAGGGTCAACCCCTCAAAGGATTGATCAATGAAAATCGGATGAAGGTGTATTATGGCCCGCAGGGATCAGATGCACCATAAATTAATGATTTTTTAGTGTTAGCATAGACTAAGGGTAGCGTAGGAGTTAGGTAGGTAGGAGTAAATATAGGTAGAAGTATGCAATGATGAGTAGAATAGGATAAATTGGGGTAATATTTTGGATAGGATAGGTCGTACCACAACATATTTCAAATATTTTATAACCTTTATAGGTTAAATACCAAGATAAATGTGAAAGGATAGGATAATTATATGTGAAAATTGGACAACAGGACAGAGAGACCAATATGACGACACATAGATAGACATTTCATTCCATGACAAATAATGACTACATAGGGAATGTGAACCATCATAGAAGCATATAAAACCAACAAACAATACTTACAATGGGCTTGGAATCGAATGCATAATTGAGCATGTGACAACATGAGGGGAAGGAACCACATGATTATTTAGGCTTATTGTTGCCCCCTATCAACCCCTATTGTCAAGTATAAAATCATCCAAACAATAGATCTTAGGAAGTCGAGTGCAACCTACAAGTAGTGTAGTGATAGAGCGAGGATTGGTGTATAGGAGCCAACAAATTCGTAGATTCATATCACCTAAGGATTCCCTAATGAAATGGATACTTCCAAAAAGTGGGAGGAATACTCTAGAGTGAAGATAGCCAAGGAATCCAAATTTCCAATGGTTGAGATCCCTAGAGAAGTACCCTTCCAAAAACATCTCTTGGGCAAGAGATACAGCTTACAATTTGTTGATTACAACACTTGGGATGCATCACAGTTCCCTGAATTGTGTGTAAGGCTCCCAGTAGTTTTCCAAACCCATATATGAATATGTCAGTCCAATACTAGTGGTTGTCCCCCTATCATGTGCATTTGTCCTGACCTAAACCAACCTCACAAATCCTGTGAGAGACATGAAGAAGATGAAGAATAGAAAACACAATGTAAATGTCACCCTAAACTATGTCAATGAGATCACTATGGTTATGATAGTGAGGTCCATGGTGAAGGAATTGATCAGGATGATGAAGGAGATTCTAGATGCACAATTCTTTGTCAGTTGCATCGTAGATGGAAAATATCCCACGGAAGTCCAAATCGAGATCGACAATCGAGAGGTCGAGATCCTCAATGAATGAAGAAATAATTAACATTTATATGGAGATACATGAGCATGCCCACCACACTATACAAGATAAATCAAGTTTTTCATACACAAAATATGAGTGTGCACCATGAAACCCAACAAATACACGCATGCGAGATAGTTGCACTCAAGGAAATCTAAGAAGTACATGAAGTGGAGGTAGTTGTGCACACATTGTTGAGCAATGCAGTGGACATAGGGTATGTGCAAGTTCCCAATATGACTGAATATCCTTCTAACCTCCCAACATCGAGAAAACTTAGCAAGGTGAAGGAAACATTCCAACATCTGCAGACACAGAATGTGAAGCTTTAGGAAAAGTTGAAGAGCACCCCACCAGTTGTAGGGGGACTTGTAACAAAATATTGTTGCCACGAAGAATTTCTTGCACCAAAGACAATCCCATTTGAAGGGTTCTTGGAGGTATTTTAATGTCATCTCCAAATCTAGACCCATATTCAAAATTCCCCTGAAATAAGCACAATCAAATACCACATCCATGCAATTGAGGAAAATATCAATGACAAGAAGAAGATATGGACCTTTGTGCCACCTGCAAAGTGAAAGGTTTCCATAATGGAGTTATTTAGCCTTCATCGAAAGGTTACATCAACTCACACTGAGTAACAAACAATGTTGTCCATTGTATTGGAAGCCTAAGTGCAAGCCCAAAAACACTACTATGCTTCATAAATGCACACACAAGGGAAGCCCCTGTGATAGAGTTGAGTGCATTAATCATGCCCACATATGGGTCAACCAAAGTGACATATGTTAATAATTTTGTCCACAACATGAAGGAATTGATGGAGACTTTTGATCATATTGACTCTGCGTTCCAAGACTTCATTACAAAGCTCATGAAGAAGGTCCCCTCCATCGCTGACGTCAAAACATAATGGATATCATTGGCTTGAGGAAGAGCCAACTAATACTGTTGGGGGCATGTTGGCACCCTACATTTTTGGCAAGCCTGGGTGTGCCACATGTTTTGTACCATGCAACACCAATATTCAGCACCTACGCCAACCAGTTTTCCACTATGCACACCAACCAATTTTATACTGCACACAGGGAATTGTAAAATTTGCATGCATATCAAATCCTTGAGGATCTTATTTAATGATTGTAACCATTTTTTTAATAGATCGAATTTTCATATTCGAGGTTGTTAGTGAGATGGCAAGTTTTTTATGATTGTCATGGTCCCGTAGAGATATAAGGAATGCATGTGAATATGTAAGGGTTCATTTTTTTTTTCACTTACGGTTGATTCTAATGGTAGAGTTATAGAGAAATATGAGAGATAAAGTAGATCGAGATCTGATTCTTAGGTCTATAGTTCAAGATTCATGAATATCTTTGTAGGCTATGACCTTCTATGTATTCAAATGTTTATATGTTGAGTAATGAATGAAATCTTGAGACACATGTGATGTTTCTTTTGATTAATTGGGTTGGTTGTCAATGATGTCAACACTTGAAGAAATTTCGGTAGTGAATTCCAATAGCACAAAGGTTTGGGTAATGGACCCAAGATTGTTTGATGGATAATGGTGTGATTTTTGATATATTTGCAAGTAAAACTATTCTAGATGGATATTACATGTCATGCCATTTCCAGTGGTATGTGGAATGTCACATAACTCCTCACAGTTAGAGAGTTATGGCCATGTGAAGTTGGAGAACCCTCATGAGTCATCTAAAAGCCCCAAAAGGTCAAAGTAGTCAAGGTGTTTTCAAAGAAGAAATTATTTAAATAATAAAGTGAAGTGATGAGTGTACTATAAGTCAAAGAGGATGCAAAAGAAATTATTTAAATAATAAATTTAATGGAGAAATTTTTAATTATGGAAAGTGGTTAAGTTAAGTGGACATGTGGTTATAAGTGAGTTAACCCTAAAATAAGGAAAGTGGGTTAAGATGGTTAGAAGTAACACCTTGAGGAAGCTACATAAAAGTATAAATAAGAGACAAGGGTCTCTCATTCAAAACACACTTGAATATCAATGAATATCTATTTTTGTGAAAGGTTATTTGGGTAGGTATTATTGATAGAGAAAAGTGTGGCAGAAAAAGTGCGGTAAGAAAAGTGTGGGAGAAAAAGTGTGGCAGAAAAATCGCGGTAGGAAAACTGCGACAAAAAAAAGTGTGACAAAAAAAATCGCGACAAGAAAACTGTGACAGAAAAAGTGTGACATGAAAAGTGTGGCAGAAAAAGTGTGGCAGGAAAATCGCGGCAGGAAAAGTGCGGAAAAAAAAGTGCATCAGAAAAATCATGGAAAAAAAAGTGTGACAGGAAAATCGCAGCAGGCAAAGTGCGGCAGAAAAATCACGGCAGGAGAACGCTACAAGAAGAAAAAGGTATGGTTCACATATGTGTAGTGTTGAATTGATTAATCAAGTTGAGGGTTTGCCTTGTAAATATGTTGGGTTCCCTCTTGGGAGTTTATGGCTTGTTGTAGAGTTGATCTGAGACAGATCTACTGAAGTTTAGTATTTGTTCATGTTTGAGGGATTTTGGTTGAGGTATGTTGATGAAGTTATTGGTACAGATAGAGGTTGTATAACAGTGAGGTTCTAGCACATGGTTTGAGGTACATACTTGTGGTATAGTGTTTGAGGTATATGTGATCATATCAGATTGGTTGATGAGTATACAGTGACAATTTTCTCAGTGACATATTCAGTTTCTACATTTGAGGTATATGTGATCAGATCAAATTGGTTGATGAGTATACAGTGACAGATTTCTCAGTGACATATTGAGTTTTTACATTTGGAACATACATGAGGTGTATAGTTGATGATTTGGTACTTCTTGATGAGTCATAGTTTATGTGTATTTGATGCATGATTGGTACATGGTTGATGCACTTGTTGATGGTACAAGTTGAGGTACAGGTTGGTGCATGGTTAATTCACTTGTTTATGGTACAAGTTGATTACATGTTGAGGTACAGGTTGGTGCATGGTTGATGCACTTGTTTATGGTACAGTTTGATTACAGTTTGATTGGTATAGGTTTACAACACTATATCTCACAGTGATAGTGTGACAATGGTTCCATCATTCTACTTCTACGACAGGGTGGTAGGACGGGGCAAGGATAGGTGGTTGTAGCCACCTTCTAGTTGTAGCCGAAGAACATAGGGGGTTTTAGCCTCCTTCTGGTTGTAGCCAGAGAATTGGGGAGTTGGAGATTCACTCAGGTTGTATCCTGAGAAACTAGGGGGTTGGAGCCTCCTTCCAGTTGCAGTTGGAAAACAAAGGAAGTTGGTGCTTCCAATGAATGTAATTCTTAAAGACATATAAGAAAAATCATTTCGTGGTTTTATCCTACTTTGGGTTTCCACGTAAAAACACTGGTGTACTGTGTATGTGTTTGATTACTCATTTGTTCATTGTTTATTTACTCTACAACTATTGGATTATAATGTTACATTAATATAACGCTTGCATTTTGTGGTTAAAAAGGATTGAATTGCTCTATTACTGATTCACTCCCCCCCTCTCAGTAATCCAACAATTTCCCCATTGTGAGTTATGTGGTAAATGGATGTAGTTTTGTTTGACATGTTGTCATTGATGTCAACAATTGATGTCATTGTGATGTGATGAGTTGTCATTGATGTAATGAGTTGTATTGGATGTGTTGAGTTGTCATGGATGTATGTGATGATTTGTTATTGATGTCATATTTATTGTGATTGACTTTTCATTGATGTATAGATTGATTTCAAAGTATAGTTTCAGAATTGATGATTATGTTCTCATATGTATGGATGCAATGTACCAAATGTATGAACTCCATAGTGGTCCCTTTATGGTTGGTCCCTTTACGGTGGAAGCCCGCATGAAGCCTCATATTTTATGGATGAAAATAAAATGAAAATCAAGATAAAAGGAAATCATATATGTATGGATGGATATTTCTCATTGTGTCATTTTCGATGATATGTGGTACATCATGTAATTCCTTATGGTTGAGGAGTTATGGTGATTTGAAGATTGAATCCCCATAGGTGTGGTCATGAAGCCTGAAGTTGTGCAGAGGAAAACAGGCTGAAAAAATAGGTCAGATGGTTGTTGGAATAATATCAATGGTTATTAATCATCGTTCCCTTTCTGGTGATAGGTGGTATTCCACGTGGTTCCTCACAGTTGAGGAGATATGAAGGTTTAAAGTTGAAGACCCGGAATGATGGTCAATGGTGGTTATGTATTGTACCAAGTAGTTGTAAAGTGCTCATGAATTGATCCCAAAGTTATTGTAAGTGGTCAAGTTAGTTGCAACTTCTGGTAGAAATCATCCCTAAACCTAAACTAGGGTTGAGCATGAAAGAGTATAAATACAACTATGCTTGGTTCATTTGGAGTGTGAGTGAGAAAGTGCATGAAATGATATTGTATATGTGTATCTGCACTTGAGGTCTTTGATTTCTAGTATGGTGATCTATTGGCACAATATTGGTACAAATTTCAAAGACAAGATGAAATGAAGAAGGGAAAAAGTAAAGGGAATATGAATACTTGGTCTAAGGTATGTTCTTTACAGGTCATTGTACCCTTTTATTTATAACTATTTTTTTGTAATGATTCAGACCATGAAACTTGGAGGATATTTCAAAAACATATTATGGTATCTATGGTAAAACTTCCAGACTCTCAAGAGTTGTAGTTTGTGAGATACACTATGTGGAAGGTAGGCATTTCAACTAGTCCTTAAATTAGTCTCAAGCAGGAGTTTCAAGTAAACACATCATAACTTCTTCATAGAAGATCCAAATTCCATGAGAAAAATTACAGTGGAAAGAGTACAGTATTTAGTAGTTTGTGTGTAAATTGTAGAATCAGATATGAAATGTTGAGCATGTGGCATGTCGTACAAGTGAGCTCTCTAGAATAGGACAGAATTTAGGAGGGTCTGCCATGTTTTCTATGACTTATGTTCTAGGAAGTTTCGAACCCTAAAATTTGGAGGAGATGGAAAAAAGAGATCAGAGTATCTATGGTTAATATTTCAGCCATTGAATCACAACATTTTTAGAGATATGCTCTGTGGACGTTATGGTTCCTGAATAATCCTAAAAATATGTTTCAAACAAGTCAACTTGGTATTTTTGTTATAACTTCTTTTTTATGGATTTGCAGACTTTAAAATTTGCAGAGGTATTGTTGAAAGATTGGTTGTTGTCATTGATGTCAACCCTAGTCATGGGTTTTGGACCGCAAGATTGATAAAGGTATTTAGACATGAAGGACAATGCACATGCATATACAACACCCATGAATGGATAATATACATCATGTTGTTTCCGGTGGTATGTGGCACATCACGTGGATCCTCATGGTTGAGGATAAATGAATTTTTGAAGATGACAAAGTGAATTGAAGAAGGAAGTACATGTAGGCCCTGAAGATAATTAAAGAAAAAAAATTACAAAATAAGAAAGTGTCAAGTCAGCCCTAATGTTAAAAGGATGTGACATAAATGGTATAAATAAACATATTTATACATTCATTTGATACAAGTCGAATTTCAGAGGTAATAATAAGAAAAGGAGGTCGGATTTCAAGGGAGGATGAAGTCTTTTGGTGATGTGTTCTAAGGTATGTTATTTTTAGGTTATCTTACCATTTTTGCTATAACTTTTTTTATAGAACGATTCAGATGGTGAAATCACTATGGTATTGAGAAGACATATCAAGGTACCTCTGGTAAAAATTTCATCTCTTGATCCACTATAATTATGGATATACACTATGTGGAAGATAGGGTTTGTGACTAGTCCTGAAGCTATTCAATAAACAGGTGTTCCGGGTAAAACAATCATAACTTCTTCATAGAGAATCCAAATTTCATGGGACAAATTTCATTAGAAATAGTACGAACTGTAGTTTATTTTTTGCGAGTTTCAAAATTGGATGTTAAATATTGAGCGTAGGGCATTCTGTACAAGTTCGGTCTCCTGAATAGACCAAAATTGAATAAAGTCTACCATTCTTTCTATAACTTCTTTTTGGGGAGGATTCAAGAAGTGAAACTTGGATGAGTTTCAGAGAATACATTGAGTAATATTATATATAGGATCAGAGCACTCCAAGAATTGAATAATTTCATAAATTGAAGAAGTCTCAGGAAGCATTATCAGGTTCTATGTGATGATTGGTTGATGGTGATGATTTAATGTAAAATTTTATTATCTCTCATATATTCTTGGGTGGAAGGAAGGGGAAAGGATGGATATTTCAACTCTCTCTTGATATTGGAAGATTGTATCTTCCTATTGGAGGTTTATCCCTCCCTTTACATTTGGAAGCTGTAGCTACCTTTGGAAGTCATTACTTCCCTTGAACAATAACTATTGATTATTTCTCATATATTGTGCATGGTGTATTGTGGTGTATTGGTGTA